>APFE030382497.1:11895-39662 GCA_000404065.3 Pinus taeda | reverse complement strand
TTTGAAGTTTTGACATGAAGAGCAGAGGTATGGGGCTTGACAAGGAGGACAATATGGCTATTGATGGGGCCATATTAACTGCAGATAGTCATGGTGACAAATTTCAGTGTAACAAGTATGAGCGGGCAATGCCAACAGGTTGATGCCTATATTATATGCTTCCTCAATTTTTTATACAACCATGTAGCTCCCATGGCCATCTAATATAAATAGGTGTTTGTTATTAGGTGAGACGCCACCTGGTACCGATGCAACAAAGTGAAAAAGCCAACTTAAAAATAGTTCTTTAGTCATCCATGCGTGGGGATGTGCAACCATGCATGCACCTGGTTCACAGTTATGTATATAGTTTTTCAGTTGATTTTTACCTTTGAATATAAAATCGTGGGATTGAAGTACCAATTGCATTGACACAACATAAAATAGTTATCCACTCCCTACTCTTAGGCAAAATCTTTGGAAAATTTAGGCTCCCTTTCTTAGCAATTACCTGCATGCCACAATTCCTCCCTGCCTGTAAACCTATTTCATCACAGTTCCATATATGGCCTGCTCCATAAGAATGTTTATCATAAGCACTAAAAAGAGTGTCATAGAAATTCTACACAATTGCAAGGCGCAAATTTAATGCTCTCTCTCTGTCAAGGCCCTCAACTGTATGCAATACAAGGTCTGAATGCTTTTTTTTAAACCCAAACCACCGTGATTTACTAGGAAACCCATCTTTGAATGGGTTTGGCCTCCCTTGAAAAATTTGAGCAAGTGTGGATTTGAGTTGTATCAACTCTAGCCCATGTCCCAATTGGGCCATCTCTTTACACCACTCAACCACCTCGACCTCCTCCTCGCCAGTCATCATTGTAAGAGGCCCTCTACGTTTTTTATGTGTCAGTCCATTTATCCAGTAATGTATTGATGAGGGAGGAATACCATGTTTTTTTGCAGATGCCCGAGCTGAGTAACCACTAAACTCTATGTCGTCAATTGCAACTAACATTTCTTATTTTTTCAATCCTCTTATAGCGTTGATATTTTTAGTTGAACTTGCCACTTGGACTGTTATTGACTGTGACTCTGTGGGCGATGGTGTGACAACATCAACTTCAGTCACATGGTCATCCTCAACAACATTCCTTGGGGCATTAACATCACATGTCTTGTCCTCATCTGACAATGGGCATCACACCTGAGCACCCCTTGTCACTCTCCTGCCACTTCTCCTTGTACGAGCAACATAACTAACTCTTTTTATATATGCAACAACTTGTAGAATTATTGCATGCATTTAGTTAAGAATATTTGTAAATTATGCTTCCATACAAGGAAAAATTACTTCTGCTTTATTACAGACAATTATCAACATGTATGATAGTATCCTTCAAAAATCAAATCTACACAATCATTTTGTTGTATGTCTTCAAAATTATCAGTGATTATTATTTTGATAACTTGTTTTTACACTTAAAATACCATGACTGTATTTGTACTTGGAAAACTATTGTTGGTTTCCACCTTATTTTGGTACTATGAAAAGATTTGGTAGTTAATGTTGTTTGAATTAATTTGTTTAGGCTCATTTTTGTTATCGCAATTGAATTCATTCATGGCCCACACTGTCTCACCAAGTGGACTTGCATTGTTAAGCATGTAGTTCAAGTAGTGTTTTCCTTATGTTGCTTTCAAGTTGAAAAGAACTTTTGAGTAATAAGAAACTTCCATTGTAGTAGAAGTTTCTCCTACAAGATTTGATCCAGGATTGCTAGTGTCAATATTGCATGCTTGTCCTAGTGTTTTCACATATTCTAGCCTCTGCCAACAACAATGGTTTGAGTTACCATAACCAACCTAGGAACATATTGAAGGGAATGTACATTGGAAAACTACTGTCAGTTTCCACCTTCCTTTGGTACTATGAGAAGATCTGGTAGTTACTATTTTTTGAATTAATTTCTTTAGACTCATGTTTGTTATCACAATTGTATTCATTCATGGCCCACATTGTCTCACCAAGTGGACTTGCATTATCAATCATGTAGCTCAAGTAGTGCTTTCCTTATGTTTCTTTACAGTTGAAAAGAACTTTTGAGTAATGACAAACTTCCATTGTAGTAGAAGTTTCTTGTACAAGATTTGATCTAGGATTGCTAGTGTCAATATTGCAGGGTTGTCTTGGTGTTTTCAGATATTCTAGCCTATGCCAAAAACAATGGTTTGACTTACCATAACCAACCTGAGAACATATTGAAGGGAATGATGTCTGCCTACAAATTATTGAACTCTAAGATGAGGTCAACATATGTTATTCTCAAGGATGCACTAATGGGAGTGGGCTCATGTGTTTGGTAGGATGTATTTGAGAGTTATATTGTTGGAGGATCATGTAGTTCAAGTAGTTTTTTCATTGTGTTGCTTTCAAGTTGAAAAGAACTTTTGAGTAATAAGAAACTTCCAATCTAGTAGAAGTGTTTCCTACAAGATTTGATCCAGGATTGCTAGTGTTAATATTGCAGGCTGGTCTTGGTGTTTTCATATATTCTAGCCTCTACCAACAGTAATGGTATGAGATACCATAACCAACCTGAGAACATATTGAAGGGAATGATGTTTTCCTACAAAACAATGAACTCTAAGATGAGGTCAATAGTTGGTATTCTCAAGGATGCCCTAATGAGAGTGGGCTCATGGTTTGGTAGGATGTATTTGAGAGTTATACTGTTGGAGGATCATGTAGTTCAAGTAGTGTTTTCCTTATGTTGCTTTCAAGTTGAAAAGAAATTTTGAGTAATAATAAACTTCCATTGTAGTAGAAGTTTCTCCTGCAAGATTTGACCCAGGATTACTAGTGTTAATATTGTAGGCTTGTCTTGGTGTTTTCATATATTCTAGCCTCTGCCAACAATAATGGTCTGAGTTACCATAACCAACCTGAGAACATATTGAAGAGAATGATGTTTTCTTACACATTAATGAACTCTAATATGAGGTCAACATTTGGTATTCTCAATGATGCACTGACGGGAGTGGGCTCATGTGTTTGGTAGGATGTATTTGAGAGTTATACTGTTGGAGGATTATGCTCTGATTTTGGGCTTGGATTTAATGAGGATAACGCAAACATTTCCTTTGTTGGAGAAGGATAAAATTTTTATCATTAGAGACCATGGAGCTTAGATAGTGCCAATGGTGAAGAAGAGTAGTGTGGGATATCATTCAATGGTGTTCAGAGTTGTGTTGTATGAGATAGATCATCAGTTACATAAGTTTGAGAAGGGGACAACCCTATATCATGATCAACAAGAAAGGGAGCAGGGGGACATGCCTACATGAGCATCTTAAATTGATAGTATGAGCCAATTTGTAGGTTGGGTAGGAGAAGTTGAATATTCTCCCAACCTTGAGCAACATCGAGAGACTTCAACCAAGTGTCTTCACCAACAGTGTGATTTCAGAGTGAGAGGCTCGAGTGCTTCTTTTAATGAGGATGCTTTTAGTGCATAAGTGGATGATAGAGATCCTATAAGTACTGTGGATTATTGCAAATATGTGATGGGGATATATGATTTTCAATTGACTGAGAAATGGCTTGCAAATATGAGTTGTTCTAAGACAAAGATTGAAGGAGTGCGAAGATACATGAGGAAAATACATTCGTTAGATACCTTAGTTGCTTAGAGTCAAGGGAGTGACTTTAGAGTCTTCCTATCTATATAAAATCTTTTGTGTGAGGGATGACTGACTGCCTTAGCTTAGAAGTTTCTCCTGCAAGATTTGATCCAGGATTGCTAGTGTCAATATTGTAGGCTTGTATTGGTGTTTTCATATATTCTAGCCTCTACCAACAGTAATGGTGTGAGTTACCATAACCAACCTGAGAACATATTGAAGGGAATGATGAGCACATTAATTGACCAAGTTCAATCTAATTGTAATACTTCAGAATTTTATGAGGAAGAGATAACATTTCATTCAAATATTCAACACAAGATTAATGTCTCGTAGGTTCTGTTCTTTTTCATCTATAACTAGCCATACTAGCCAATACTCTTCATTATAGTTGTGTCATATTTTCCAGTCAACTTTAATACAATTCAGAATATAAAAAAATCATGAAAATGAAACTGTAAGAACTAAAATAAAAAACTGTGAGAAATGAAAATAGAACTGTAAGAAAAATGTGTTGTAATTGAAATAACTAACCTGAATATAATGTCAAATGTTCTGTGATGGTTTGTCTCCAAGGCTAGTGAATAGTTTGAATGCATAACATGCAACTTCAACAATGGTTGAACTTCTTTTATAGTTTTTTGCACTTGAATTTAATTGGTGGTAAGGATGGACATGGATTGCAATGGCTTCATTTTGAACGTGTGATCTGGATTTAATTGGATGTTATCCAATGGTTGGGAATTTGTTATTTGTTGATCCATGTGCTTTGATCTGTTTTAATGAGAAATAGAATGGGTTGAGTGTCATTTATTGAAGTTATTGGATTGGGTGTCATTTATTGAACATGTGCTTTGATCTATTTTAATGAGAAATGGAAGGGGTTGGGTGTCATTTATTGAAGTTACTGGGTTGGTTGTCATTTATTGAACATAGTGGGTTTAAATGTTATTGGGTTGGGTGTCATTCATTGAACACAATGGGTTTAAATGTTATTGGGTTGGGTATCATTTATTGAACACAACAGGTTTAAATGTTGAACAACATAGCAGTTATGGCTGACATACATTCACTTTTATTATGTGCAAGTATGGATATTTATTTGGACTACATAGCTCCATTTCTGATGAGTGGGGGTTCAAGTGATTGCTACTTTTTACTTCCGGAATAGACCATTTTGGAAGGATTTATGGTTTTATCTGTTTTCTAGTTAGGTCAACATGATTTGTATTCTTAAGTATTAAGATACTATTTGATGCAGGAGCATCTAGACCTAGCCAGCAATGTGATGGAATGGTCACATGTTGTGGCAAATACAAGTTTGAAGGAAGATTTGGTTGTTAATCTTGTATTAATTTCAATTAAATGTAATTAGTTAAGAGTGGCTTGATTCTGAATTGAAATTGGATAAATGGCAAGTGGTCTTCCCTGCGTGGAGATCAAGCCAAGTAATCCAATTTTTTTAGAATAGGATAAGGTAGGAATTCTAAATATATATTTTATATCTCCAAATATGGAGGAGATGGTTAAGTGAGTATATACCCAATCTCTTTTGTGTTAAAAAAGGGGGGAGCGAGAAGCATTAGAGAGGGGAATTAGTTAGTGTTGCGTGTGAGTGTGAAGTTTGGTGTGAAGCGCTACGCTCAGATTTAGTAGTGAGATGTGTAATAAAAAAAAACAGTGATCAGTTTTTTGTGATATTGGCAAGAGCGAAAGCTCCGATGTATATGTGAGGACGGTGTTTTACAATAATAGAGACCATTATTTGTATGACATGATCAGGCAGAGGCGAGGCTCTGTTCCGTTTCTTTTTTAATATCCTTATTGATCTGCTAATGGATTGAAATAAATGTGGTTCTGTGTGGTGTCAAATTAATTTGTATGAAGTATTGTTTTAATGTATTTCAGATATTAGTGGAGTTTGTTTGAAAACTTGGATTGTTGAGTTAAATATGTTGATTTCCGTTGGTTCATTTTCGTGAGGCAATTAAAAGGAGAAAGAATGAATCTGGATGAAATGTTGTTGCCTTCTTTTAATCCTTCCTGTTCTCGACCCGTCTTTGATTGAACCTTTGAAGTGGATCTGGAATGACATGTTGGTTTATTGGCTACGTTATTGGTTCTTGTAACATTACATATCATGACATATAGCACTGAACTGGAGGTGAATTATTATAAATTGAATTGAAATTAGATCGGGTCCGAGAGTTGATTCAGCTGTATAATCAGATCGGGACCATGGTTAGTGGATCGCATTTGGATCGGTGACCTCTGATTCCTATGTTCCAATAATTTCTCATCGGAGTTCTGGAAACTGCTGATAGTTGGTGGTGTGATGTCAATCACAGTAATCGGGATCGCATCGGTGTTGAATAATGGTTGACAGTTTGGGTGTTAGAAGATTTTGGCGATTGTGACTTCCGATGGTATCGCGTTGAAATTATAGAAGTGTCAAAACACTGTAATGTTTGTAGTAATGACTCAAAAGACCACCGATTGTTATTATATCGGGCAGATTGAACTCAGAGCAGTTAAATGTCAGTTTAATTGCACAAAGGTAATGATATCGAGTCAGAGCAGTTGAACGTTAGATTGATAGCATATCGAACTATCCGATTTGCTAAGTGTTTTAAATTGTCAAGTCAACCAGAATTGGAACATTTTTGAACAGTGAAAGGGAAATCGATCCGAATCATTGGATCTGTGATTTGGTTTTGTGAATTGATGTTTTTGATAGTGCCGCAGTGATTCATGGACAGGAACCTTGAAGACATGGATCTGAGCGCAAGAATCTTCATAACGCTCTGTTTGTAAGAGCGTTCAACCCGATTTATGAATTAAGTTAAGGATCGATCAGATCTGTGGAGCGAGAGGATACATGGGTTGTATTGCTTGATAAGGCGTTAATGTTGTTTGAATGTTTTTATAAAAAGGTGTTGGTTCAGATGTTGAAAGAGTAAATCTACAGGTCCTGCGTTATAAATTGAATAAGATCAAATATAAGGGCATTGACAATAGTGAAATTCATATTTGGGTATTGGCAAATATGCTATGTCATTCGATTAAGGCATGTTGATTGTGAGTTGTAGTTTGAATCTTAAGTTTTAAATAAAAACTTCCGCATGATAGAGACAGTGGGTGACTTTGTAATTTTGATGTTGAGATGCAAGTGAATTTGCATGGTAGACTAAAGGTTCTTATTGTCGCAGGTTGACCCTGAATCAATATCACATACTTCCGAAAATTGAAGGGTAATGCAATTGCCAGCAATCTTGAAATTTTATATGGACAATTTTGATGTATTCGTTGTGTGCATGAATAGATTGTGATTCTGGGCATCGCAGGGGTTTTCCCTGCGTCACTATTTATGGACAGTTGTGGGCCCAATCAATGTACTGGGAAATTTTGGACATAAATTAAAACATATTTGCACTTAATGTTATTTATTTTTGTTTAAATATTGGTTGAATATCTCTCAATTTTTGGTAGTTTGGTGGGACTAGTGTTACGTCAATTACTCATCCCTGCACAACTTTAGACATCTCTCCTCTATATATGTAACTGTTGTGATGAATAAGATCATAGTGTGATTTTTGTTGTGTTGTGTAATATGTCTGCTCATCTCTCAATTTCTAACATGGTATTAGAGACTATTCTGGCTTGAGTCTTTCACTGGAGGGACAGAAAGATGTGAAAGGGCCTTGAGTTTATTAATCTTATGTATAAATAGATTAAGGTAGAAATTTATATTGAGTGGAGTGTTTTTTGTGAGTAAATTTTATTTTTGTGTGTTGATTTGAGTCGTTAAAGGGTAGTGTGTCTGGGTGTATAGCTTGGATCTGCAAGGGATAATGTGTATGGATGAGTGCCAATGCATAACGATTTTGAAGAGTAGCTGCGTAGATCTGTGTCTATTTTTTATAGACTTGTATGCGATAAACAATGTCTTTTTTTTTAGACTTGTATGCGATAAACAATGAGTGCTCTAAAGTTCTGCGCAGCTACTTTTCAAAATCCGTTATGCATTGGCACTCATCCATACACATTATCCCTTGCAGATCCAAATGAGTGCTCTACAGATCTAAGCCGACGTCCGGGAGGTGAAACAACTCCACTATGAAGAAACGGGCCAGTTTTGTCATGAGTTGTTGGCATATAATAACTGACACTAAAAAGGGTAAGGAGGCTTCTCTTTGGATATGGAGAAATCAACGACTTGTTTTTTAAAATTGAACACGCTGGTGCGTCGTATGAGTTGATGACACATTGCAGTGGCGTCCCACCATATCAATCGTCTGCGTAGGAGAGAAGGCCATCTTTTTCCGTTGAATAGTCAAATATGCAACCAACCTGACGCAAGCCTAAAGCTTGCAATACCCAGGAACTTCAACTCTGGTCTTACCCAAAGAATTCATCATTATATACCCAAGTCAAAACCTCAACAGTTGGCCACTTTATACAATACCAATGAATGAACAGTCATTTACAAACGTTTCAGATAAACCCCAACCACTGCTTCTATACCCACCACAATGGCAGTCAACCACGAGCCTCAAATCAGATTAACTATTTTAATCACATGCCATCAGATCTTGGATATATAGAGCATCGGGTTAGCATTACAGGACATATTCCGCAAACATTTTTTGAATACCTGGATAGGATTGAACTATAAAATCCAACTAAAAGAAAATGTTTTGAAAAAGGAATTTGAGAATACAATCAATCACAGGTAATGCAGCATGCAGTGTCCAACACTTCTCATTGTCTGAAACATCATCTTTGCTTTATTTTCAGTGCTTCCATTAATCGGAAATAAACTTGTCAAAAACAATTGAGGCAATTGTAAATGACAGGAAAACCACACTTGTGTCCACAAACTTCCCATCTTCCATTCACATCTTCAACCTAGGAGAGGCCTCCGTCTACAGGTGAGTTCATCCCAGGGTTGATAGTTGTAGAACGCACCATAATGCGCTGCTTCTCCTGATCCTCATAATCCGCATCATCAGTAGGCAACTCATATCTACATATCGGGCATGAATTCCGTGAATTTAACCAAGGTATAAGACAATCACCATGATAAAGATGCTGGCAGGGCAGTTTCTTTCCTGACTCCCTTAAAGGAATCACATCCTTACAAATTGCACACAATGCGAGTTAATCACATCCTTACAATTTTCCCAGCTCCAAATCGCTCCAATGCGAGTTAATCGCACCCAGAAATCGCCCAACGCATTGTCAACTGATAGTAACTTCGATTTGATTCATTGGAAACCACAACTGTTGACTACTATGCAGCACCGATGCGATAAGATCAATATCAGAATTCACCATGAATTAAATGCCAAGAGTCAAGAACCCAGCAACCCGATCCGTCCAATCGGATCCCGGAAATCGTGTTGCAACACAATGTTTACCGATCTTCCGGAGTGTCAGAGCGATCGATGCACTTCAAAAGGTCCGCAAGGTCTTTTCAAATTGTTTTCCTTCAATTTTAGTGACAGAATGCAAGGTTGTCTTCTTGCATTTATCGCAACCCAAATCCACTGCCATCACAGTTTTGTTCGCCATCTGAACAGGAGCAGGAACAGGGTACTCCGAAAATTTCAGCAGAGATCTAGAAATTCAAGGGTTCTCAAACAAAAGCAAAGAATTCTAAAACAACCTCGTTATAACGCAATCAGACTTTGACTTTCACAACAGCAATGGCAGATTAATAAATACTGAAAGAGAGCTACAGTAACCATATACTAAGAGCCGTATCGATAACGTAATTTCAGAATAGATAACACCATTGGATGGTCGCAGGTCAGCAAAGTGGAAGACTGAATCCGGTCTGTCATGTATCGTGACAATACGTCATTCATATGTATTCTATGGCTATATCTGTGAAAACCCATGTACATCACACAAATTAAACAACCGAATCCTATTTAAAACAGAGTATGAAACAGGGTATCGCCGTCCCAATCCTTCAAATAATGAAATCTGTATATATTTCTTTAATCTACACAGTCCTCTAATATGAGCTTTCGCTCCACCTCCTCACACACCCACACTTCACACTCAATCCTAACTAATTCCCCCTCTAATGCTTCTCGCTCTCCTATTTTTTAACACAAAAGAGATTGCGTACATACTCACTTAACCATCTCCTCCATATTTGGACATCTAAAATATATATTTAGAATTCCTACCTTATCCTATTCTAAAAAAAACTGGATTACTTGGCTTGATCTCCACGCAGGGAAGACCACTTTCCATTTATCCAATTTCAATTCAGAATCAAGCCACTCTTAACTAATTACATTTAATTGAAATTAATACAAGATTAACAACCAAATCTTCCTTCAAACTTGTATTAGCCACAACATGTGACCATTCCATCACATTGCTGGCTAGGTCGGGATGCTCCTGCATCAGACTCCCAAAGTTTAAATTAACCATGATCTCCTGATCATGCATTTCCGGTTTGCGTCCTCCTGGATCCCATACTTGATTTGATAGTCTATTCTTGATTACTGTTGCTGTTGTTGGTCCCTCAAGTCTCTGTCCACTCTGTGGAAATGCATCACTATCTATTGCTGTCCTTTTCACATACCTTGTTGCTGTTTTGCTCACTTTAATTGGCAATTCTTCATTCCTTGCTGGCTTCCTCATCAAAAGATTCGACTTATACAAATCTGCTATCTTATCTGGAAGTTCTCTCAAAAGTTCTGTATCATTTTTACTAACTGCGTTGTTCGCAATATTTGTCTTTAATCCTCCTTCACTCTGGCTTTCGTCAAGATCAATGATCTTCAAAGACTGAGTGTATCCTTTGAATTCAAAAATTCTTTTGCCATCCTCCTTATTCTGCATATGACTATGAGTAGTCATTTCTTCAACAGTCTTCAATAGCGGTTTGTCTTTCTTCAAGTTAATGTGACCTTTTTGTAGTCCCACTATGGAATTGTCTTCACACTGCTGGTTTATATCAACCTCATCTGACTGTTTCACACTGAACATGATTTCATCTATGAACTTCTTCTGTTGCAAATGATCAACACCTTCTCCCTCTAAAAAGGATTCTTCATCATATTTTACCTCAAGAGCTTCATTCCTGGTTGTGACAATTTCAATCGACTGTCCATCATTCTCTGCATATCCTGCAAACATACACAAACTGTAAGAATCAAAATCACAAGGCTTCATTGCCTCATCTGCTTCCTTTGTCAACATATCTTCGAATTGTTCTGAACTCTGCCATTAGTCCATGAGATCTTCAGCTGACCTCTCATTATCCTCTTCTCCCAACATTTCACCTTGTTCTGGTATGCAAATGGAAACTTCCAATTCTACCTCTGCTTCTCTGAGTTTCTCTAATTCCTCTTGAGCACTCAATATCTGCTCAATCTTTCTCAATTCTTCTGCTATCTCTAACTTCACTTGTTGATTCCTCCTTCTTCGTAGCCTTGGCCACTTTACTCTTTTCCTCATGGTCCAAACACTTTTCTGCAGCATCTTCATCAATATTCCGATCTGGAAATTTATCTCAGCTTTCTCTCGGTCAAACTCTTCTTGACTCATCCTCATGCCATTTGCTTTGGCATCTTCCCTTCTGCTGTGGCTTCTTTGTGAACTTCTTCTATGACTATCTGTAGTCATTTTCTGCTCCTCTCTTTCCATGAGCTCTTCGCACCTCTGCAACAAGCCTCTGCACAACAAGTCCTTCTTACTGCAGTCTTACCTCACTAAGCTCTCCTCACTCAGTCTTTTGGTAAGCACGATCCCTTGTCTCGAATCTTCTCCTGAGCAACACCTTTGCTCCATCTAGGCTTCTGCAATCTCTCACTCTCTTTCGAGAACACTTCAATTGTCTTCTCTGTCCAACCTCTTGTTGGATTCTTCAAGTTCACTGCCACTTCTGCTTTTAAGAACGCATCTGGTTCTTCTTTCACAGCTTCTCTTAATTTATTGTGCTGCAGTCTTCACTCCTTCTGATGCTGTCACCGTGTTTTGAATGGATTTCCTCACTGCTGCAATTTGATACTAAACTTCATTCAGAAAACAAACTTATACAATTTCAACAGAGCCAAGCTCTGATACCAAAAATGATGCAAGCCTAAAGCTTGCAATACCCAGGAACTTCAACTCTGGTCTTACCTAAAGAATTCATCATTATATACCCAAGTCAAAACCTCAACAGTTGGCCACTTTATACAATACCAATGAATGAACAGTGATTTACAAACATTTCAGATAAACCCCAACCACTGCTTCTATACCCACCACAATGGCAGTCAACCACGAGCCTCAAATCAGATTAACTATTTTAATCACATGCCATCAGATCTTGGATATATAGAGCACTGGGTTAGCATTACAGGACATATGCCACAAACATTTTTTGAATACCTGGATAGGATTGAACTATAAAATCCAGCTAAAAGAAAATGTTTTGAAAAAGGAATTTGAGAATACAATCAATCACAGGTAATGTAGCATGCAGTGTCCAACACTTCTCATTGTCTGAAACATCAGCTTTGCTTTATTTTCAGTGCTTCCATCAAGCGGAAATAAACTTGTCAAAAAAAATTGAGGCAATTGTAAATGACAGGAAAACCACACTTGTGTCCACAAACTTCCCATCTTCCATTCACATCTTCAACCTAGGAGAGGCCTCCGTCTACAGGTGAGTTCATCCCAGGGTTGATAGTTGTAGAACGCACCATAATGCGCTGCTGCTCCTGATCCTCATAATCCGCATCATCAGTAGGCAACTCATATCTACATATTGGGCATGAATTCCGTGAATTTAACCAAGGTATAAGACAATCACCATGATAAAGATGCTGGCAAGGCAGTTTCTTTCCTGACTCCCTTAAAGGAATCACATCCTTACAAATTGCACACAATGCGAGTTAATCACATCCTTACAATTTTCCCAGCTCCAAATCGCTCCAATGCGAGTTAATCGCACCCAGCAATCGCCTAATGCATTGTCAACTGATAGTAACTTCGATTTGATTCATTGGAAACCACAACTGTTTAACTACTATGCAGCGCCGATGCGATAAGATCAATATCAGAATTCACCATGAATTAAATGCCAAGAGTTAAGAACCCAACAACCCGATCCGTCCAATCGGATCCCGGAAATCGCGTTGCAACACAATTTTTACCGATCTTCCGGAGTGTCAGAGCGATCCGATGCACTTCAAAAGGTCCGCAAGGTCTTTTCAAATTGTTTTCCTTCAATTTTAGTGACAGAATGCAAGGCAGTCTTCTTGCATTTATCGCAACCCAAATCCACTGCCATCACAGTTTTGTTCGTCATCTGAACAGGAGTAGGAACAGGGTACTCCGAAGATTTTTTATTCCTCAGCAGAGATCTAGAAATTCAAGGGTTCTCAAACAAAAGCAATGAATTCTAAAACAACCTCATTATAACACAATCAGACTTTGACTTTCACAACAACAATGGCAGATTAATAAATACTGAAAGAAAGCTACAGTAACCATATACTAAGAGCCGTATCGATCACGTAATTTCAGAACAGATAACACCATTGGATGGTCGCATGTCAGCAAAGTGGGAGACTGAATCCGGTCTCTCATGTATCGTGACAATATGTCATTCATATGTATTCTATGGCTGTATCTGCGAAAACCCATGCGCATCACACAAATTAAACAACTGAATCCTATTTAAAACAGAGTATGAAACAGGGTATCACTGTGCCAATCCTTCAAATAATGAAATCTGTATATATTTCTTTAATCTACACAGTCCTCTAATATGAGCTTTCGCTCCACCTCCTCACACACCCACACTTCACACTCAATCCTAACTAATTCCCCCTCTAATGCTTCTCGCTCTCCTCTTTTTTAACACAAAAGAGATTGCATACATACTCACTTAACCATCTCCTCCATATTTGGAGATCTAAAATATATATTTAGAATTCCTACCTTATCTTATTCTAAAAAAAAACTGGATTACTTGGCTTGATCTCCACGCAGGGAAGACCACTTGCCATTTATCCAATTTCAATTCAGAATCAAGCCACTCTTAACTAATTACATTTAATTGAAATTAATACAAGATTAACAACCAAATCTTCCTTCAAACTTGTATTAGCCACAACATGTGACCATTCCGTCACATTGCTGGCTAGGTCGGGATGCTCTGCATCACAACCTCACCATGAATGGATCTCACTATTCAAATATGCAACCAACCTCACCTGAATGGATCTCACACTAACCATAAAGTCAAAAGGTTACAAGATCGAATCGTTGTAGAAGCAAAGGTGTGAGACGTATTCCACTATTGCAAATGATCTTCAACTCTACCCAAGGACACAGGTGTCTGTTTGACACACGGGTTTGGGAAGGCCGAGATGCTATACATGACAGCGTAGGATATTCCAAATTTCCAAGGCAATAAACCCTCACGCAGGTGTTTGAGCGTCATCACACATAAGTTCCAAGTTGTGGGGGCCATAGTCCATTGCATAGCTATTGGAGGGCCGACAGGCAAATCATGTTGGATGCCAAGCTTGATAGGCAGAATTAGTGCTAACCCTTGATTGATGTATTGTATGAAAATCCAAGTCTGCACTTGGCAATGAAAATCAACATCACGACCTCAGGTATGAAGAGAAGTTTCAATGTCGAATGAAAGCTGCCATTTCACTAGCCTCTCTCCCGATCGCCATATTTTCTTCAAATTGTGTTCATTAGAAAAGTTAAAGGCTTGGAGAAACGTTGTGTTCAATGTGAGATGGGGGAGAGTAACGAGGGATCTGAGAATGAGACGATTAGATCTTAGGAGTCTACAATTTATGCTGCTGCGAGGACAAGCTGCACGGTGAGACTTGGAACTCAACAAGTTTTGAATCTAGTGTCATGGAGCCTGGAGCCAAGCGTGGTATTGTTTCAAGAGTTGATCGTTGTGTGTATTTGTCCCATGTTGATTGGAATCAATGCTATATTATGCAGCCCTCAGGCATGGAATTAAAAATTTATATTGTGGTAATGATGGTCTTGTATGGGCTTATAGTGGATCAATGTTTTAGGGTTTGCTTTTGTCCTTTTTAAGGTTTGATATTAGCATGATTTTATTGTAATCATATAAAAGACTAATTAATGAACAGAAAAAATATCTCTCAAGTTGATGGTTCTCAACATTCTTTGGTGCTGAGAGAACACATCATTGATTTGGTTATGTTGAGTTTGTTATATGCTAATGTGTCTTATCGTTCTTCGGTGCTTCAAGAACATTAGTTACAGGTTTTCTTCATATTTATGTAAGTGTATTTGTAAAAAAATGGTCAGTGGTATAATTGACTATTGGATACACTTAGTACCCAGATAACACACCTATACAACTATCAAAAGTGTAGTTCGATGCATTTTGATAGATGGGAGTTGGTCCATAGGGTGGTTCAGTATCAAGATTGTTCTTCGGGAGGTCGAGAAGCGTCAATTGTACAAATTTCATCAACTATGGTCAAAGGAAGCTATGTTTTAAATGGAGGTCAAGTGACAACTCGAAGATGTGGAAGTGAAGAAAGAGCGATGTTTGTGAGATTCCAAAGTGGATGTGAGCACTAATGAAGACCAGTCAGACATATATCATATTGTTGTTATATGTGTTTTGGTTATTTTCCATGTAAGCATTAAATGAGGGTGTTGGAAGTAATGCTTCCATGTCATGTGTAGCTGTCATTGTGAGTCCCTAGGCATCAGTCTAGAAGCTGATGATTCTTATGTGATGAGTTGGAGTCATTATCTAGATGTGTGTTATGTCCTATATATATGTAAATGTTGTGATGAATAAGATCATAGTGTGATTTGTGTTGTGTTGTGCAATCTCTCTCTAGTCATCTCTCAATTTCTAATAGGTGATATATAGCATCTTTAATTTAAAATTAATTAAAATTTATTGTAACATTAAATACTGCATAGTGGTATAGATATTAAACATTAAACATTTCTAACATATTTTAATTTTAATTTTATTCTAATGGAGTCAAAATGTTAATATTACATTATACATTTTTAATATAGTAGGTTGGAGAGTAGAATCTAAAAAATACTAATGTTAATGTAACTATTTTACTTTAATTATAAATTAATTTAATTTATTTTTATTTTTATGTTCACATAATTTAATCTAGTCAAAATGTTAAAGAAGACAAGATAAGATATTACAACATCTCTACCATAATAAACCAGAAATCTCCTCCAGATAAAATATATTTAACCACATAAACATTACAATATTACTACAACAAACAAAAAAACAAAAGTATTGAAAATAAATTAAAAAACATTTTGGTTGGTGATCAAGATTAAAAGAATATTGTCACTGAATAAAGTTTACGTTTCTCCGTTTTTTTTTTTAAATGGAATGGTTTGGAATGTCATTAGATTCCATGTGCAAAAGGCTTTACAATACATGGTGTTTATCCAACTAAGCGACATCAATGGATTAGATGCCATGTCGACATTGTCTCGCAAATCATCGAATTATATTTTCTGGATAGCGTTCACATGTGTCATGGGGCGGTGTATCATACTCCCTTACGACACAACTCACGGACAATTGGGGTTAATATCCATAAGTTTTGAATTACACACTGATTATCCTGCGACTCGGCTCATTATGATCTTCTCTGTGAATTTCATGGTGCAACATGGTAATATTTGAGCACTCCACTCACAAAATCTTCAGAACATCAATTATGTTCCTTTTCAAAATTAGTTTCCACCACATTTCAACCTCTTTGTAATTATCCAATCAAACATATTCTTTTCACAATTATTTTCATGGCTTTTCAAAGCCCACTGTACTCATCGGCATCAATGATCAAATTTGAATGGCCGGTATTAATTTCAATTAGAAGGGCATATATCCATGATGCCCTTCTATAATGAGAAGTTCAATTGACAACAATATATTATCTTCACATTTCATTTTCACAAAAAGAAAAAAAGAAAACACTAGTAATATTTGTGTTAATGAAAAATTGTAGAATTTTCCAAATATACCCCATTTCACATATAGCTTCATAGAAATTAGAAATTGTTAGAGTGGAGACTAAAGTCTTAACTATGTTTGGGCATGCACCAAACAAGAGTGACAACACAAAGTATTATGATAATTTTTGGTGTGTCAAGAAGTGCCACACCTGATGAGTTGAAGAAGGCTTATAGAAAAGTTGTCATCAAAAATCACCTTGATAAGGGTGGGTATCCAGAAAAATTCAAAGAATTGGCTCAGGATTATGAAGTCTTGAGTGATCCAAAATAAAAGGGAGATATATGATCAATATGATAAGGGTGGAGATCCAGAAAAATTCAAAGAATTGGCTCAGGATTATGAAGTCTTGAGTGATCCAAAGAAAAAGGGAGATATATGATCAATATGGAAAAGATGCTCTGGAAGAGGGAATGGAGGAGGAAGTGCTTCCCATAATCCATTTGACATATTTGAGTCATTCTTTGGAGGTTCTTTTGGAGGGTATAGTTTAGGAGGTGGTAGCTCAAGGGGTTGAACGCAACATCAAGTTGAAGATGTTGTACATCTTATGAAGGTTTCTCTGGAGGACCGGTACAATGGAACATCTAGAAAGCTATCGCTCTCGAGAAATGTTATATGTTCAAAGTGTAAGGGGAAAGGCTCTAAATTTGGTGCTTCTAGTTGATGTATGGGAGCCAAGAGTTTAAACTTTCCTAAATGACAATTTATAGCACACTTTCAAATAAAAGTTTTATTGGAGTTAAAATTGTTACTGCAATGGTCAATTTTTAAAAATTTTGAAGAATCAAAAGTATATAGATTCCCCTCATGAATAGTATGAAATCTATTTGGATAATCGTTCAACCCATCGCAACATCATAAAAATGTTTGGAAATCTAGTAGATTAAGTGTCCCGTTAGGTTTGAATGTAAAATATAATGACATCCAACAATATGACACACTCGTTTAAAACATTATGATAAGAATTTTCCCCAAAGTTTCTTATAAGAATGATTGTTTACCCATTTCCCAACTCATCAGAACTTGGTAGAAATTTTGTTGTGTAAGTGAATTGATATCCAATATTCTATTATAATGTGTTTAAAGCCTTTCCAAGTGTAAATTGTCCCTATATTGTGTCCATTAAATTTTAGCATTAGATTATGTTATACATTGCTTTTCTATAATGAGATGCCAAGATTTTGGTATAAAGGTCTCTGTTAGGCAACTAGTTCACCAAATGCAACATGTCTGTCCCGGTTGTAGGGGCTCAGGCAAGACAACCAGTGATAAGGATAAGTTTGGTCACTAGCAGTGTAAAGGGAACAAAGTTGTTCAAGATAAGGAAGTGTTAGAAGTACACGTTAAGAATGGAATGCAGCATGGACAAAGGACAATGTTTCAGGGTGAAATTGATGAGGCGTCGAACACTGTAACTGGGAACATTGTTTTTGTACTACAATTGAAATACCATTCTAAGTTCAAATGAAAGGGTGATGATATCTATGTTGAGCACAAACTAAATTTGACAGAGGCGTTGTGTGGATTCCAATTTCCCCTTACTCACCTTGATGGAAGGCCAGGAGAGATAATCAAACCTAGTCAATATAAAGCAATTTATGAAGGTATGCCTTAATATAAAAGGCCTTTCGTGAAAGGTTGTCTGTACATTCATTTCAATGTTGAGTTTCCAGATTTTGGAGCACTTTCCCCAGAACACCGCAAAACAATGTAAGGCATTGGAAGTTATCTTGCTTCCACGTCTAACTACTTATATGATAGACATGGTGTTGGATGAATGTGAAGAGACAATTTTGAAAAATGCCAATATTGAGGATGAACTAAGGAGGCAACAACAACAATATCAAGAAGCATATGAAGAGGATGATGAACCTCATGGTCAACATGTGCAGTGTGCACACCAATTATTTAGGCTAGTTTATGAGAGGTGATCGTGTGTAGTGTGCATTGTATTATGTGATTAAGGATCTTCTTGGAAGTTCTATTGAGTTGAGATCAAGGGGAATAAGTAGCATAATTCTTATGAATTCTTTAAGGATTTAATGAATGATTACAAATGGTTGCGTTGATTCGCTCTATGTGAAGCGTGGATCTGAGTTTAGTTCATCAAATTGAGAAGTAGATGCAAGACACATGGTGATAGTGGTAGTGCTCATCTCGTGGAATAGACAATTAATATCACTCAGCTGGAAATACCTTTTTTGCGGAATGTATTTGTAACAACTTCAACTTGTAAATGGTGTTGACAAGATAGTCAAGTGAGTCTATAATTCATAGGTCAAAGATCAATTCTCTAAGTATTGCTATATGTTAAGCAATGTAAAAAAACAAAAAAACAAATTTCTGGTGGTTGAGTCATTGACCAAGGCGTGGTCAATCTATGAGATTTGGTGCAATTACAAATGGGAAATTGGCATTGTTTGCATACTGAAATACCCAGTCCCAGTCCTAGGTATAATCCATTTATTTAATGAGATTGAATGATGGTAAGAATTGTAAAACCCATTTGAGACCAAGTTTAAAAGGCGATAGAATTGACATGACCAAATATTTGCTTTTGGGTTTTAGACTTGTCATACAGATGAATACTCTTTTGGGTTGTCGAGAAACACCTGTAAAAATGGTGGCATACAGATGAATGCTCTTTTGGGTTATCCATAAATACCTGTAAAAATGGCTCTTTCACAGTTGCAAAAATAGCAAATGGCTCTTTCGCTGCTCACAGTTCTCTGGTTAAATGGGGTGATAAAAATAAAATCCTTGGCAGTGGGCACTGGCCCTGAGTAATACTAATCAACTAAGCTTGTGGAACCGATAATTAGGCTCTCCTCTAGTAACAAACGGTTGTCTTCCTAGACAAGGTATATCAAAGGTACATGGGAGCAAGAAAAGGCTAGATAATTAATGTAAATAGATTTCTATCTTCTGAACTGCACAACACACCCCACCAGAGGCACAATAAGGAAAAATATCAGTGTTGTGCCCGCCATTATGAATGTTGGTCTCAAAAATTCAATGCAACAACCTCCATTACAAGTTACCCATTACTTTTTTTTTAATGCTGCAACAACTTCCCCTACGTACCACTACCCTAGACTCTAGAGTGACTCTGCACGACAGTCAAAGAACAAGGCATTGAGGCAAGTTGCAACCAGAGCCCGACGTCGGCAGCCGGCCCAGAAAACCAAGGTAATAGATAAACCAGAATTTTCAAAAATAACCTAAATTTTCAGAAATATTAGATAGACAAACAACCCTTCAAATAACATTTTATAATTTTATTTTTATTTTTATGTTTTAAAACCTGTAGAAATATATATATTAATATAAATATAAATGTAAATTTTGATAAACACTTATCTGACGTGCCAGAAACCCCTTGTAGAGATTAAGCCCCTTGCAAGGCTCTTATGTGTTCAATTTTTAACACTGATCAGCGTCACCAAATTCTGAACTGTAATTAATAGTTAAATCCGAAATCCTTACTAAACATTATACAATTCTCTTAAATTTGCTTTTAGGAAAAATCCATTAATAGTCTTCAATGGAATCGCTTATGACTAAGATTACATCGTATGAACTCTGATGTGGAATGACGAATTACCTCACTAATGAGTAAAAAATTTGTATATTCGTATTTTTTTAAATCGTATGAAGTCTGATGTGTAATGACAAATTACATCACTAATGAGTAACGAAGTTAGATTTAACCAATATTTTTTAACAACCTTATCTTGTACTATTAAATGATTTTCCAAATACATTATAAAATCTTCCCAATTTTATAATCTCTAAAAATTTCTCCACTTCACAACTCCTTTTACCATTCACTCTTCCATCTCTTAATGCTTCTCAAAACTTTTACCACGTGGATTGTGAATAGCTATAAACGCAAATCGAATGCACAGAATTTGGCTTTTCAACACAATGTTACATTATGAGGCATGGGGACTATACTAAACCATTTTGGACAAAGTTATTTTTGTAAATTAGTTACTCTGGATCTATTATGTGTTGAGAGGATTAAATCTTTCGAGGCACATGTTTTTTTTGGAGTGTGGAATTTGAAGAAAAGTTTATATCTCGATGGATTTCATTCCTCTCGATGCATGATAGATCCAGATTTAGATGGATCTAGGCTAGTTCTAATTGAGGGCAACAATGACACATTTTTAGATTATGATTATTATGTATATGTTTGAGATATGCTTCATACTTTGAAATTTACATTATGTTTTCTTATAGCATTCTCTTCTTTAATTTTGTTTTTGTTGCTTACCTTCAATGGTTTGTAGGTCTGCACTTGGATCCTTTGAGTGCTTTCTGTGTTTATGTGTTTGGATTTGGATGGTAATATTTGTGAATGTTACAATCGTTGTGTTATATTTCTATATGTATATGTAATTGTATGTTAGTAATTAGTTGGTGATGAAGAAGGGAGATAATGTTGTCAATAGTTTGCAAGATGATTGATATTGCACATATATTTCATTTAACTTTAGGTATGACAACTTTTGAAAATTAATAATTCTTAAATAGTGTCTCTCCATGTATTACTAAATATATTTTGAAAAGTAGTTTTAATAATTTATTGCATCAAGATTACTCTTGAAATCATTTGTTCCATTGCTAATGTTTGAAAGAATTTATTTCCTTCAAAATATTTTGATGATTTATTTTTTTATCTATAACTTTTTTGCAAAGTCCAAGAAATAATGTAA
Source organism: Pinus taeda (assembly GCA_000404065.3). Taxonomy (NCBI): domain Eukaryota; kingdom Viridiplantae; phylum Streptophyta; class Pinopsida; order Pinales; family Pinaceae; genus Pinus; species Pinus taeda. The sequence goes on along the minus strand of APFE030382497.1, from coordinate 18,242 downwards.
TTTTGATTTTTTAATGAGTGGTCAGATTTACAAAGTCTTTATATTATTTGTTATTTTTTCCATCTTTTCATATTGATTATATGAAAAGGATAGTTGAGATTGTAAACCATTCAATTCTTTAACTCAAACTATTGTAGTAAAAATCATACCTTGTCTCTCTTACTCTCCAATATTAATAAGTTGAATTACTATAACACAAAAATCAATGCAAATTGTCAATCATTTTTTTCTTCTTACACTGAATCAATGCACATTGTTAATCCAATCACTTTAACTTAATGTACCATCATACATTGAGTTACATCAAATCAGAAATCATCATGTACACTGAAATCAATGCATTTAATGCACAGAATGATATAAGATTAGAAAACATCTATACTGAAATCAATGAATCTAATCCAAGCAATCAAATAAGATTAGAAATCAACATCTACATTAAAATCAATGCATCTAGTGCAATAAATCAAATAATATTAGAAATTAACATCTATATTGAAATCAATGCATCTAGTGCAAGCAATCAAATAGGATTAGAAATCAACATTTACACTGAAATCAATGCATCTAGTGCAAGTAATTAAATAGGATTAGAAATCACAATCTACACCGAAATCAATGCATCTAGTGCAAGAAATCAAATAGAATTAGAAATCACCATCTGCACTAAAATCAACGCATATAGTGCAAGCAATCAAATAGAATTAGAAATCATCATCTACATTGAAATCAATGTATTTAGTGCAAGCAATCAAATAGAATTAGAAAACATATACACTGAAATCAATGCATCTAGCCCAGTCAATCAAATACGATTAGAAATCAACATCTACATTAAAATCAATGCATCTAGCGCATGAAATCAAATATCATTAGAAATCAACATCTACATTGAAATTAATGCATCTAGTGCAAGCAATCAAGTAGGATTAGAAATCATCATCTACCATGAATTCAATGCATTTAGTGCAAGAAATATTCTTCCCTCACTTCCCCCTCCATCTGTATCTATATCTCCCTCCATCTCTCCTTCTTTATCTCTTTATCTCACCCCCAAACATACACACACTCTCTCCATCTCTTCCTTTTCACTCCCCCTCTCTCTCTCTTACTCCACTTTTCTCTATGTATGTCTTTTTTCTTCCCTCCCTCTCTTCCCTTCCAAATCCATCTCTTTCTCCTCCCTTTATCCTCCTCTCTCTACCTCCCTCTCTCCTCCTCTCTCTCCCTCCCTCTCTCCTCCTCTTTTTCAAGTCGTCTCTCTCCTAGCTCTCCCAGCTCTCTCTCTCTCTCTCTCTCTCTCTCTCTCTTTGCCCCCCAACCTTGTCACTATCTCCCTCCCTCTTTCCTTCTCCCTCTCCCTCTCTCTCCCCCCTCCATCTTTGTGTCTCCCTCGCTCTCTTACCCTTCTCTCCCTCTCTCATTCCTCTCCTTCTCTCTCTCTTCATTCCTCCTCTCCAATGTCCTTCAGTTTAGCTCCTCCCCCACCCCCCCCAAACACACGTGCTTTATCCCTCCATGTCTATCTATCTCTCCCTCTCTTTATCTCTCTCTTGTTCCCTCTGTTCACCTTCCATCTATATATCTATCTTTCTTTTGTATCTTTATATCACCACCAAAACATACACACTCTTTCTCCATATTCATCTATCTCTCCCTCCCTCTTCCTCTCCCTCTCTCTCTTTCTTCCCCTTCTCTCCCTCCTTCTATCTCTCTTCCCTCTTGCTCTCCTCTCTTCCTCTCCCTCCATCTCCCTTATCTCTCCTTCTCTCTCACTCCACCTTTCTCTTTATGTGTCTTTATTCTTACCTCCCTCTTTCTCTCCCTTCCTTTCTCCTTCACTCTCACACATCCAAGCTCTCTTCCTTTCTCTATCTCCCTTTCTCTCATGCCTCCCTCCATCTCTCCCCCTTATCTCTCTATCTTTGTCTCTCTCTCTTCGCCCGCCAACTCTGTCATTGTCTCTCTTTCTCTCCCCCTCTTTTCTCTATCTCTCTTTATTTATCTCGCTATCTCACCCCCAAACATATACTCTCTCTCTCTCTCTCTCTCTCTCTCTCTCTCTCTTATTCTTCTTCCCCCCTCTCTATCCTTGCAACTCCATTTCTTTATCCCTACCTCTCTCCTCTTGTCTCTTAAGTCCTCTCTCATCCTTCCTTTCTCTCCCTTTCTCTCAGTTCCTCTGACTCCCTCTCACTCCCTTTATCTCTCCACCTCTCTCACTGTGTCTTTGTTCTTGCTTCCCATATATATCTAGAGTTAATATATATCATGATATATTAATATATATTTAAATATAGCAAATTTAATATTGTATTAATCCTAAGTTATTAAATTTATAATATTAATTATTATTATTATTATTATTATTTTTTTTTTTTTTGTGAATAAGATGTATTGTATTACTGACATACGCATAATTGGTGGATGATTGAGGAATTGCGATGAGCCGAGAGGGAGCTTGAGCTAGGGTTTTGATTTTGGGTACCATGGCAAGATGTGGAGGGGGAGTGTTGCTCCCTCCTATAGTCAGGTAGTTACAAATAGAAGTAAGGAAGCGAGGAAGTAGCATTTAAAAAACCTCTGGACAAGGTTTCAAAGGCAAGAGGGAAGGGAACATTGGGAAGAAACAGACTTCAGGAACAAGAAGGGGATCAACAGGAAATGGATAAGGAGAAGGAGAATGGGAGCAACAGTGAAAAACATGCTTCCATAAGGACATCTGGGGTCTGCAAACCCAAGTTGAGCACTATTCCCCGGGTCATATTGAGCGATCCAGTGCTTCAAGCGCACAGAGATCATATGACGGAACATGCGATCATGTGCAAATTCATGGGGTTATGGTTGATGGAGAGGGTGTTACATGTCTGGATAAGGAGCCACTGGAAGCTAAAGGGGGAAATACACCTCCATCTGGGTTCTAAGGGATTCTTCACAGTGGTGTTCACAAGCCTAGAGGACAAAGAGAGAGTGTTCGAAGGGGGGCCTTATTTCTATGATGCTCCAGGACTCTACATGCGGCCATGGATGATGAACTTTGTCCCGGAATGTGAAACATTCACATCTGTACTGGTATGGATCAGACTATACTCCCTTCCTCTGGATTATTAGCTACCAGAATATCTGAAAATAATAGGCAATAAATTGGGGAATTTCTAAATATCTCAGAGGCGACTCTAAAAGGAAAATATACCTCCTTCGCTCGAATATTTGTGGAAATGGACCTATCTGGAGCCCTTCCGGAAGTGATAATTTTAGAAGTGTGAGATGAAGAATGGGTGAAAATTGTGGACTATGAGCACATGCCATTTAGGTGTCGCAAATGCCATGAACATGTGCATTTATTCAGAGACTGCCCAACAATCAATATGGAAGGTAATGTGAAACCACTATGGATAGAAGTCACAAGGGTTTCACCAAGGTTGGGGGTAAAGGGAAAGGTGGTAAACATCCACAAAAGAAACTAAATGAGGATAAACAATCAAGACATAATCGTTTTAGGATCCTGGAGGAAGAAGTGGGAAACAAGGAAACAATCCAGGACATGGAGAACATAATCAAGGAGCAGGAAAAGATAGCTGACATGGAGGATATCACCGTAGACAACCAACAAATGGATGATATACCAAGCTGTATGGAAATAAGTAGGGACCATGAGATGACTCCAAGTGAAACGGGAACGGAGGACCATGAACTACAAGAAATTCTAGATAGGGAAAATCTAGATCTAGAAAAATTTCTGGAACAAGGGACGATCATAGGAGTGGAATCCCTGCCAAAAGAGGTTTATGACAGAGTACAACAACTCTTTCTATGGAGATCACAATCAAAAGGATTTGGAGTCAAAAGAAACCATGAAAGCCAGGAGCACAGTGGTGTCAAAATGAAGAAGAACATACAGGTACAATCTCCAAAGAACTCAGGAAGGAAAAGAGGAAGAAAAAGATAAAATGAGTTGCTGAACGAATGTGGAAAACTATTGATTAACTCAGGTAAGATGAAAGATATCACCAGCTATTCCTTTACTAACCTTTCTTAATGAAGCTCACCACTTGGAATATTAGAGGCATAGGAAATAAAAGGAAACAAAGAAATCTTATTAATAGAATTAAAGAGGAAAAACCAGATATGTTTTTTATTCAGGAGACAAATTGTTTGATGGAGAAGATTAGAGAAATTCATAATAAGTGGCTAATCATGATCCAAATTGGATCCTAGAACACTCTCTAATTTTTCATGAACTTTTTAAAAATCATGCCAAGGATTCAAAGTCTTATAAAGATCAGGCTTATCTAAGATATCCTCGTAGCAGTTGCAATTTGTGATCAGCAAGGAGCAACGAGGACCATCGGTCAAGTGCCCAGACTGTCAGCCCATGGTAACACGCGTTATCGCAAATTAGCAAATCCAGAGGCCATTTCAATAAATAGGGGTAGTTTCTGATATGCAATTAGCGACAAGTCACTAATCGTATATCGCAGGGCAAACTCCTCAAAGAAGGAAAGGCTGCAAGCACCTGAACCCGAAAAATTATAAAGTGTGACGGATATCATTTCGATTCCGTCATAAGTGGCATTCCACAAAACCAACAGAATATCGGAAGGGCTTCGAGTGGTAAGCAATTTCAACCGAGTCTCACCTGATGCCATACAATGGTTGCCATGCATCCAACGGAAGAGAGAGAAAACCGTTCACATCAGACGGGTAAACATCATGTTACTTATCCACTCGATATGGATGATGACCGTAGGATTTGGAGGCTCCAGATCAATGGCGGAGACGCATTCTGATGGATGACCAGATTTGATGAGGTTAATAGGCAGAGTTATATAGTATTTGAATTCCGACGTGGACGATGCATTAGTGGAAGGTCGTGTTTCACGGGCATTCTTAGAGTTAACGGAATAAACAGTCGTTTCAAAAGCGTCCAAGAGAACTGACACTCATATGTTACGAAATAGGTGGCCACCTCCCTATAAGGCGTTATACAATGACTGATTACATAGGATAGAGGGATTCAAATGGAAAGAGGCAGGGGAACCAGAAATGCAAGAAGCAGAAACGAACAGTCGGGAAGCAGATTCGCTTAAAAGTCACAAGCTGATAGAGAAAGCAACAAGCAAGTTAGAAGCAGAGACAAGAAGCCGAGATGACCTATAGAAGAAAAGGCAGCATCGAGCCAGAGTCAAGACAGAGACAGAGAGAGTCAGAGAGTCTGTGTGCTCCATAGAAGGCTTGAGATGTTCAAGCATACTCCTCTGTAATGCTTGTCATGTATGAGTCTCAGATTGGGCTCATACTACTGTGACCAATAGAGATCGAGAGTTTAGTGAGGAGAGTTTGTGTACTCCAGAGACTTAGGGAATCCAAGTACAGTCTTACTGATTTGTATCTGCTGAGTGAGTCTTGTTGTAAAAACTCTCCTTTGAAAACATAATAGAGAGGCCAACACTGAAGGTTGGACCAGGAGACGTAGCCCAAGAGTATTGTGTGAACTCCTTATTAAACTTGTTGTGTTTATATGTTTTCCTATTACGTTTTCTTTAACTACTTCATTGCCTGCGTATTTCGCAATCTTATCGATCCATTGCATAAATTAACATAGGAATATCCATGCACATGAGTCTATAATACCTTATTGTTTGTCTTGGATTAATTCTAGATCAAGTGGTATCAGAGCTCTAGGTTGCTAAGGTTAGACAAGCTTGTGCTGGATTTTTTTTGTTGAATGATAACTATATCAAAGCTTAAACTAGGAGAAGGAGAGTTGGTTGAAGCTAATACAGAAATTGGAAGAGTCCATCCTAAGAGGAAAATGTCAAAATAAAGTCCCTTGGAATCAGACTCCCAGTTCATGGATAGTTTCATGACCATGAGAGCCATGGTAGAAGAAATGTATAGAGAATTTAAGAGAGGTAGAGGTGAAGAGTCATCAACCTCCAAACAAGAGAAAGGAGTACAAGAACCTCTTTTAGTTTCCCACCTAGAAGGCAAAGGAAAAGAAGAGAATCCCTCTCCACCATCTCCCCCATCATCACCTTCATCATCATCTTCTTCACCTAAACAAAGCCCTGAAAATAAAAAGAAGAAACCCTCTTTGATTAAATTAGATGTGAAGTTTGATTTGCCAGTTTATGACAGATAATTGAATGTAGAAAAGCTAGATAACTGGATTAGACAGATTGATTGTTATGAAACCAACTCACAAAAGATAGAAAAGATAGATGAACGCCTTAGAATTCAGCCTCTTCGAGGGGGCAACCTCCTTTGCATTACACAAATGAACAATTCTTGGATGATACAAATGACAAGACCTCCTTTCTATATATAGGAGTCTAAGGGATCAT
>APFE030382491.1:0-13718 GCA_000404065.3 Pinus taeda | reverse complement strand
GAGAGAGAGAGAGATGGTCCGTAAGGTGTGTAAAAAGGTAGTTTTTAAGTTACAAGGCCGTTTTCAGGTGGAGAAAAAGCAGTGGATGGTTTTTAATGGAATCAACCCGATTCCACTCAGCGTTTAACACGTAACAGTCAGTTGGAGAGAGGAAACTTCCCATTTCGAGTAAGTATTGTTCGGGCTTCTGTCCCACCCAAAAACCTTTGTAGATCATTTGATTTGAAAGGCGTAGATCAATGGTTAGGATGAATTGGCGGGAAGTATACCTTGTGAATTGTGTTGAGCATGTATTGAAAGCGGAAAAGCATGTTTTATTATATATTTTTTTTTATAAAAGATATATGCATAATTCCAAATATTTTCATAGTTATTGTGGTCGCGTGCATAAGTTAATCTTTATAGGGCTTATAAGGCTTAAAGGCCTATATGTAATGCTTCCGATAGTATAAAAGCCTTGATAAAGTTATATGGCTCCGATTTAATGTAATTCCATTGTTGAAAGGCTCAAGGCGTAATAAAATGCTTCTAGTAGGCTTAGTGGGCCATAACCCACAGGCCTCAAGATCGATATTTTTTTAAGGAAAGGGATTTTGGTTAACCCCCAAGATCTCGTTTTATCAAAAACCTAAGATAAACAAAAGGGACTAATATCATAAACCCGAGGAACTAATAAACCCAATGGTTTAATATTATAAGCCCAAGGAATTATTGAAGCCAACGGATAAATATTAAAAACCTAAGGGATCAAGAAGTGCAAGGGGTTGATATTACAAATACAAGAGATTAATAAAGATGACCATGATTGATATTATAAACCCAAGTTAATAATAAACCCAAAGGATTAATACTAAAACCACAAAGGATTATGAACCTAAGGAAATAATATTAAACCTAAGGGACTAATATTATAAACCCAACATTGGTAAACCCTAATATAAATATTAGAAAGATTAAAATAAACATGGTTTATTTTTGTGGCGAGACAATCCTTTTCACGATGTCACATTAAACCATGGTTGACCATGGTTGTTATGATTGACAATGGTTGACCATGATCGATATTATAAACCTAAGGGAATAATAAATCTGGGGGATTGATATTATAAACCTAAAGGAATAATGAAACTAAGGGATCAATACTAAAACCCCAAGGGTTTATGAACCCAAGGAAATAATATTAAACCCATGGGACTAATATTAGAAACCCAACATTGTTAAACCCAAATATAAACACTACAAACACTAAAATAAACATGGTTTATTTTCATGGTGAGTCAATCTTTTTCAAAATGTGACATTCAACTAGGGGACTAATATTATAAAACCAACATTGGTAAACCCAAATATAAATACTACAAAAACTAAAATAAAAATGGTTTATTTTGAGGCTGAGAAAATTCTTGTCACAATGCAACACTCAATCATGGTTGATGATGTTTGGCTGTGATTGACAATAGTCTACCATGATTTATATTATCAACCAAAGGGAATAATAAACCTAATGGATTGATATTATAAATTCAAATGAATAATAAACACAAGGGATAAATACTAAAACCAAAAGGGATTATGAAGCCAAGGGAATAATATTAAACCTATCAGACTAATATTATAAACTTCACATCGAGTAAAGGCAAATATCAATACTACAAACACTAATTATAAACCCAAATGAATAATAAACTGAAGGGAGTAATACTAAAACCCTAAGAGAATATGAGCCCAAGCGAACAATATTAAGCCCAAGGGACTAATATTATAAACCCAATATTCGTAAAACCAAATATAAATATTACAAACACTAAATTAAACAAGTTTTATTTTCATGGTGAGACAATCTTTGTCAAAATGTGACATTCAAGCAGGGACTAATATTATAAACCCAACATTGGTAAACCCAAACATAAATACTATAGATACTAAAATTAAGATGGTTTATTTTGATGGTGAGCGAATTCTTGTCACAATGCGACATTCAACCATGATTGACCATGTTTGGCTATGATTGACAGTGGTTTACAATGATTGATATTATAAACCAAAGGGAATAATGAACCCAAGGGGTTGATATTATAAACCCAAATGAACAATAAACCCAAGGAATTAATACTAAAACCCCAATGAACAATATACCTAAGGGATTAATAATAAATCCCAAGGGATTATGAACCTAATGGAATAATATTAAGCTAAAGGACCTAATACTATATACCCAACAACCATAAACCCAAATGTAAATACTACAAACATCAAAATAAACATGATTTATTTTGACAGTGAGACAATCCTTGTAAGAATGTGAGAATCAACTATGGTTGACAAAGATTGATATTATAAACCTAAGGGAAAAATAAACCCAAGGGATTGATATTATAAACCCAAAGGGATAATAAAACTGTTAAACACACATGAGGAGAGAGAAAGATATAAATGATAAAACATGCAATTCAATTTTTATTCACAAATGATACATATTTATAGTACATGTGGTGATCGTTGGGATTCACATCCCAAGGTCCCTTGGACTGCTTTGTCCATTCGGCTTCCACACTAACCCATTAGGATTAGGTGTCCAACATTCCCCCCCTTAATCCGAAGGGTTATGTATGAGTCCAAGAAGAGAGCTGTAATACAAAATGTGCAAATATGCATGGCAGCACTAGGCTGAATGTGCTCTATGAAATGTTGGTATAATAAGGCGGTGGTTTAAGGATGGCCACCAACACTGGAACGCTTAGTGCAGTTCCCGGAACTCTTCCAAAACTGGCAAGAAGCTGAAGTCTTCTGCTAGAGGAAGTGATCCTATTTTTTTAAAGAGGGAAACCTTCAACCATAAAAGGGAGGTCTCACCCCGCATAAAAGGTAAAACTTCAACCTGAAAAGGGAAGTCTCAACCTGTGATGGTTTAAGGATGACCAACAACTCTGGAATGCTTATGCAATTCCTGGAACTCTTCCAAAACTGGCAAGAAGCTGTTAGTCTTCTGCTAGAGGAAGTGTTCTCAATTTTGTCTCCGGAACTCTTCCAAAACTGGCAAGAAGCTGTAAGTCTTCTGCTAGAGGAAGTGTCCCACATCGCCAATTGAAGGCATGTTCAAGCATCTTTGTCTCTGGCTACAACTTTGAAACTGGTGTGGCAGGTTGTGGCTCAGGCTCGCTTGATGTGGCTTTGAAGCTTGTAGATGACCATCATTTCCCCCCTGTCAGATACAAGGTGAGATGATGGAAAAAACTCAACTGCAAGACTGTTCAATATTCTGGAACAAGTTCTAACATGTGTTTGGAATATCTTCTTGGCTGTTGATGCCCATTGCCAAGAAGCGATCCATCCTAGATGAATCTTTGTTCTTGTAGGACGTTTGTTGCTGAAGCATCTGTTTGAAGATTGATTGGTTTTATGGTAGTGCTTACATGGATGAAGATCAAAACAGTGATTTTTCAAATGGCCAACTCAATCATATTGTTGGCATTTCACAATCTGTTGTTGTTGTTGCTGTGGAAGAGGGGCAGAGTCTGGAACAGCTGGAGCTGAACTATCATAAGGAGCAGGTGAACTGTCATAAATGAAACCAGCACTCTGAAACTGAATGGGTTTGGCATAGTCTGGAATATGAAAGGACAAGTCCTTGTCATATCCAAGACCAGTTCTGTGCTTGTTGTGGACAAGCTGTTCCCAAGGTCTGATGATGGGCTTGGGAAGTGTAGACTGAGTTTCTGCATCTGTATGTACAATAGCTGCTTTATTTGAATGAACAGGAACATTATGGACTTGCTGCTGATGGGTGGTTGTCTCAATGTTCTGAACAAAAACAGGTTCAGAATGATGTCGATTTGATGTAGCTCTTCTTGTTGTAGCTATGATTCAAGTTGTAAAAAATCTATCTTTTCCTTTGCATTTTGTAGATAGACCTGAATGTCTGTGAGAGAAACTTTGCTGACTTTTAATGTATCATGATTAGAGGAATGTATCAAAGTTTTTAAGAACTCTAATATTTCAGTAATTGTAGCCATTTTTCTTCAATGTCACTTAAAACTGATCACAACTGAGGCAACAACAATAGAAAAATAATATTGTACTCTTACTACAAGATCTTGTAAGGGCTTGTCAAGTTGCAACAATGTTGCGAAAATGGTTGATGGAGCAGGACCTGAGTAAGCTGGATGTTACCAAGTTGCATCCACTTTCTCCAGAGGGCACATGGTAAATCAACAGTCCACAGTTTGTTTCAAGAATGAACTGGAGCGTAACATCACTATTAAACTGGGATATGTCAATGCAAAAAAAATATATAAATGTGAAGATGAGCGCTGTACTCAACTTCAAACTTCAGAGCATCTGGCTTCTATGGAAATCATGCAAAATCTCTACAAGAAACTGCTCCAAAATCTCTACAAGAAACTGTTCCAAGAATGAATTCCAAAAATGTCTTCAAAAATGCTTCAAATTCACTTCATAATGCTGATCACTTCTCTACGGATCACTTCACTCAGAGGTTGTTTCAAATTGTTCCATGGACAACACCAAATCTGCTTCGAGGTGGCTTCAATACTGCTCTCAGAACTTATACATGTGCTTGAAGGTAACGCTGTCTGTTTTCAAAACATTTTAGCAAGAAAGCTGTTGGAAATCAAATTAAGCTACAAAATCATGATTCTTGAATGCCCATTATCCTTCTCAAGCCATTCTGATCTATAGAGGCATATTTCCACTCGCTGATGTCCAATCAACAACCCGTGAAACACCCGATTTTGCCTAAAACTTTGAAGCGGGTTGTCATTTCTCAATGCTTTCTGATCTAAAAAATTATTCAAAACTTACTTGACACTCTTATAGCTCAAGCCTATCTCGTATTCTCCATGTAGCTTCCATTGTCCTTTCATGGCCTATCATACAAAAGCTTCATTTTTCAAAAATTTTAAGGTTTCTGGATGTGGGTTTTGCCAATGGGGCCTGCAATCGAGATCAAACTTAAAAAAAGACAAAAAGAAGACTGCTTCATGCCATCTTTGACTGGTTCAATTTCCCTATGAAGGAAGGAGACCTTTCATGCACGGAAGCTCCTTAAACGCTAACTCAGAATGAGAGAATAAACAGCCCTTTTCCCAACGCAAATAATATTAGTCAAAACGTAATGAATCAACGCATCAACACTGGAGATTTGGTAAGGCAAAACTTTATTCATATAAACCAAATGTATACCAACACATGAACTAATGTAACATAATCACTCAAATCAGAGCGTCGAACAATGATATTTTCATCCTCAAAATAAAGTTGTTCTAAGTGGTGCGTAGTGCCAATTGGGAGTTCGTAGAGCTTGTACATCCCCTAAATTCATCACAACACAGCATTGTTGTAATTGGTTCACTGGTTCACAGGACAGCAAATTTCTTCAAATGGCAGCGAAGAAGCAAAGTCTGGGGCACGATTAACCATAAAAAAACTGATGCGTAATCCAAGTGTCCTGCTGGCTTTTATTATGTGTATTAATCTCTGAGGCAATCGAAGCATTAACAATCGAAGAGCTTACTGCTTACTGTCTTTCATTCGCTGAGATTGTTAATGTCGTTGGAAGACCTGGAGTGGGATTCGATCGTTTGATTTGCTCAAGGCAGACAGCAGGTGAGCTTTATGTATATCGCATATATCAGAGATATCAGGATATAATAGAGATACCTGAATGCCGATTTCTTGCACATAGAGAGATTCACAAATCAAGGTTTTCAAACCACCCATTAGCAGTCCCTTTCGGAAGCCTGAAACATCATATACAAACTTAGTAATCAATCACTCATTGACTTGTCTCACCTGCGGATTTTTTGTTAAATTGAGATGTTCACATGTCAGGCAAGTTTTCAAGGCATTTATCACCAATCCATTTCAGAAGCCTGATACATTGTCCACAAACTGAACAACCATTTATTTACTTGTCTCACTTGCATATGATCGAATTAAACAACACTATCAACACCCAACTCAAGAACCAAAAATTCGGTATCGGGAATGGGTATCACCATGCTTCCGCTACGCAACCGAGGTTACATGCTCTTTGACTTGCAACAATTTTGTTTGGGCATGACCAACTAAACACTCACTTTGACAGTCGACAGTCGATTGTGATGGATTCCACATTCAGCTTAACTTCCACGACTCCATGTTGGAAATCAGCGTTTTTACCATGTTAAACTTGAAAAATGCGTAGAGCTAAAAATGCGTAGAGCTCCATGTCAAACATCGTTTTTTTTTTTTTAATACAGTAGTCATATATCAAATCCGCAACAACGTTTTTTTAATACAGATATTAAACTGCGTTTTTCTTCAGATACATATCAGCTCAATACCTGTTAGGTCAATACAACAGCGTTACCTTACCTTCAGGCACGCGTTTCTCATTTCCTTCAGGCAGGCAGCGTTACCATTTCGTTCAAGCAAGCAATGTTGGACACCTAATCCTAAATGGGTTAGTGTGGAAGCCGAATGGACAAAGCAGTCCAAGGGGCCTTGGGATGTGAATCCCAACGGTCACCACATGTACTATAAATATGTATCATTTGTGAATAAAAATTGAATTGCATGTTTTATCATTTATATCTTTCTCACTCCCCATGTGTGTTTAACAAAAACTAAGACATTAATATTAAAACCCCAAGGGATTATGAACTGAAGGGCATAATATCAAACCCATGGGACCAATATTATAAATCCGATCTTGATAAACCCAAATATAAATACTACAAACGCTAAAATAAACATGGCTCATTTTTATGGTGTGACAATCCTTGTCACAATGTAACATTTAAACATGGTTGACCATGGTTGGCTATGATTGACAATGGTTGACCATGATTGATATTATAAACCTAAGGGAATAGTAAACCCAACTTATTTACATTATAAACCCAAATGAATAATAAACCCAAGGGATTAATACTAAAACCCCAAGGGATTATGAACCTAATGGAATAATATTAAGCCCAAGGGATTAATAGTAAAACCCCAAGGGATTATGAACTGAAGGGAATAATATTAAGCCCAAGGGACTAATAGTATAAACCCAACATTTGTAAACCCAAATATAAATATTACAAAGACTAAAATAAACATGATTTATTCATGGTGAGACAATCCTTGTGACAATGTGACATTCAACCATGGATGAACATGATTGATATTATAAACATGAGGTAATAATAAACACAAGAGATTTATATTATAAACCCAAATGAATAATAAACTCAAGGGATTAATATTAAAACCCCAAGGGAATAATATTAAACCCAAGGGACTAATATTATAAACCCAACATTCGTAAATCCAAATATAAATATTAACAACTCTAAAATAAACATCATTTATTTTCATGGTTAGAAAATCCTTGTGACAATGTGACATTCAAGCGTGGTTAACCATGGTTGGCTATGATTGACAATGGTTTACTATGATCGATATTATAAACGTAAGGGAATAATAAGCCCAAGGGATCAATATGAGAAATCAAAAGGAATAATAAAACGAGGGGATTAGTACTAAAACCCCAAGAATTTATGAACTCAAGGGAATAATATTAAACCCAAGGGACCAACATTATGAACCCAACGTATATAAACCCTAAGTAAAATATTATAAGCATTGAAATAAACATGATGGACCATCATTGGTTTTCATATTGAGACAATCCTTATCACAATTCCATGTTGGACCATGCTCAGCATCTTAATAAACCATGTTTGACTCAGGAATAATAAACCCAAGTGATTGATATTATAAACCCAAGGGATTAATACTAAAACCCCAAGGGATTATTAGCCAAAAGGAATCTATTAAACAAAATGGACTAATATTATAAACCCAAGGGATTGATATAATAAACCGAAAGGAATAATAAACCCAAGGGATTAAACGCAACGTATATAAACCCTAAGTAAAATATTATAAGAATTGAAATAAACATAATGGAGCATCATTGATTTTCATATTGAGACAATCCTTATCACAATTCCATGTTCGACCATGCTCAGCATCTTAATAAACCATGTTTGACTCAGGAATAATAAACCCAAGTGATTGATATTATAAACCCAAGGGATTAATACTAAAACCCAAAGGGATTATTAGCCAAAGGGAATACTATTAAACAAAATGGACTAATATTATAAACCCAAGGGATTGATATAATAAACCGAAAGGAATAATAAACCCAAGGGATTATTATTTATTTTCATGCTGAGACAATCCTTGTCACAATGCAACATTCAAGCATGGTTGGCTATTAGTCCCAATGGTTTACCATGACCGATATTATAAACATAAGGGAATAACAAACCTAAGGGATTAACATGAGAAACCCAAAGGAATAATAAACCCAAGCGATTGATATTATAAAACCAAGGGATTAAGACTACAACCCCAAGGGATTACGAACCAAACTGAATACTATTGAACAAAATGGACTAATATTATAAAACCAAAGGAATAATGAACCCAAGGGATTGATATAATAAACCCAAAGCAATAATAAACCCAAGGGATTGATATAATGAACCCAAAAGAATAATAAACCCAAGGAATTATTATTTATTTCAATGGTGAGAGAATCCTCGTCACAATGTGTCATTCAAGAATTTTTTGTTATGATTGAAAATTGTTTACCATGACCGATATTATAAAGCCAAGGGAATAATAAACCCAAGGGATTAATATAGGAAACCCAAAGGAATAATAAAACGAAGGGATTAATACTAAGACCCCAAGGGATTGATATAATAAACCCAAGGGATTAACACTAAAACCGCAAGGGATTACGAACCCAAGGAAATATTAATATTAAAAATTTGAAGAACAAAGAAAACTAATAATTTGATATTAAGAACCATTGGGAATTAATAAAGCAAAGGAAAATATTAGAAACCAAAGGGATAAAAGATGGCAAGGCATTAATAGGAATTAATTTTTTAAACCCAACGGATTGATCAACCCACATGACTATGTGATCGCACGACTTAATCTCAACTGTCGAATTGCAGATCAAATCATGAAGGCAAAATATCGCATCGGCGGGGTAATTATATAGTTTAATTCACGCAAACAGAAAACCCAATTACACTAAGAAACATTTAAAAACACAGTTGGAATCAAGTGTCGAACTTGAAATATTATAGGGAATGGTTTATATCCTTATCGGGTCCGTAAATATATCGGATCAGTGTATGGAAGTGGAAGGAGTCTAGCATTGTGATTGAGCGATATGCGATTACGCGACTTAATCTCAACCATTGTATCGTGGATCAGATCGATGGTAAAGATCTGATCACAAATCACAATCAAAGGAAGCAAAGATCGGAGTGTGCAATGGAAAGGCTTGGAGAGCTAGAACCAATGGGCTTATAGTTGCGAATCTATAAAATGTGAGATCTGATATATATGATTCAGAGTGAGTTTCCTATGAAATCCATATATTTGAGTTAAAGTGGTTTAATGCTAAAACATGTGTTAACACTCCGATATCGCATATCAGAGCGAAAGGGGCGATGAAGATATATATATGTATATATATATATAACTGTGGAAGGAGTGATGGCCGATTGCGATGAGGTTAAACTTCAGGAAATGTGGCAAGGCTATAAATAGTAGAAATCTCAAGAATATTGATATAAACACCTAGAACATGAAATCCCAACAATAATATTATAAATGTAAACAATATTTTCATTTACGAAAGACATGAACAAAGTGAAGGGATCCACATAGAAGACTAGAGCATTCAGAAATGCAAGACAAAGATTTAAAATAGTAACACTCCCATTGGAGCAAAGGAACATAGATGAAAAAAGACATCTAAATTATAGACAATGGATATAAAGAAGAAAATCATAATAGGACATTTTAAGACCAGAGATAAACAATTTTGTACATAAAAACAACACTAGTGTTTAAAATAATCAATTTAACCAACATTGCAACAACAAAAAGAACATTGAGCCTTAAGATGTATTTCTTGTTTTGTTTACATCAAATAATTCCACTACAAAATTGAAGTTCAAAACTATAAAGAAGGTCACAATGTTATTAGTTGTATTTCATAGTGATATGGACTTCGATCGCTCCTCTTCCTTCTTCCTAATTGTAGCATATGAGCCATATTTCATATTGGCATAAGATTGGAAAGAAAAAGGTGGTGTAATGCATTAACCATCTATTGATTTCACCCTTGATATGGCTGTGAACGTAAGGCCTTGCTGCTCTTTATTCCTGATATCCACTAACACTCATTCTAAAGCCAATCCCTATGACTTGTGGATTGTAAGAGCCCATGCCATCTTTAAAGGAATTTGTTTTCGATTTCCTCTTATCACTGTGGTGATAGGGACAATGTTTCAATTTTTTGCATCAAATGGAAAACTGACATACTTATCAAAAACAACAGTTTTGAACATTGGAAGTTGAGGTGGCTGAGAGGTAGGTGGATAAAATATATCCTTAACAAAACCAAGTGCACCATTTGCCAATCCAACTTCAACCCTTAAATTACATGTCAAGATAACACACTGACCATGACACAACAAAACTTCACGGTCCAATTGATCATCATCAACACCACCGATTTCTGAACGCCTTGAATACTCAGCAACACATCGTGCAATTGGAGAATTTAATGATTTTAACATATGGCTATTATGCAATGAGACCAAATTATTTGTTGGAAACATGTGAACTAATACACTAAATAAATCTCTTTCTGCAGGATGCAACCTCATATCAGCTCGAGACACAAGAAACTCCCAATCTTCAAGATTGGGTTCTACATTTCTTATGTTATTGAGGACTCTACGAAAATAAGGTTGTTTCTTATTATTCCCTTGTTGGTGAAAGATTGTGTCAAGAGTGACAAAAATGTTGAATTTATTCCACAAGACTCTCCCTCCTGTATTACATGAATACAAAGGCTTATCTCTGACGTAAGGTAGTTGGCCAAGGTCACCCACAAGGATGATGAATTTGCCATCAAAAGGACAATTCTTTTTCTCTGGAAATGCTTCTCGTAATCGAGCATCTATTTTCATAAACAACCTTGATCCTAGAAAGCTTATTTCATCAATCAATATATTTCTAACATGCCACATTTCTTCTTGGAATACTGCAAGTGACTGTGATTGTAGTAGTTGCATATCTTTAATTGGAATTTTTAGAGCTGAGTGTATTGTTTTTGCATGTATATTAAAAGCAACTATTCATGTTGGAGCAAGAAGAAGCAAAGGGCTTCATCCATCATTTGACGAATTCGAAAGAGCATCAAAAATACAACGGATAAGGAAAGACTTCCAAGTGCCCGCAATGCCCTGAATAATCATAAGAAGAGCTTCATGAATCTCATATTCAACAAAGTTCCTCAAGACAATTTCAATAACAAGTCATTGTTTTTCTGACAAAGAATCTGGAGATTCAAATTTCTATTTGAAAGGTCAACAATATTACCCATTGATTTTGCATTCCTTATAAAATTAATAACTTCCTCTGTAACATCATCATAAATAGTTGTACTTTCCCAATCAAAGGATATACCAAAGTCCCTTTGACTAAGGGTGTGAAGATCAGAAACATTCACATCGTTTGGTGGAACCAAACGAGAGAAAATATCCCATTCTTGAAAATCATCTTCCAGATCCATTTCCTGGTTAGAAAAATAACCATCTTCTTCATCTTCAATATTGTCTATAATTGATGGGTGTCGATCAACATGCCATGCTTGATATCGAAAATTCCTCCAACTTTCAATAATAATTTCAGTTGAAAGGCCAATTTCTACAGGAATGTCATGAAATGGCCTGTACAATAGTAATTTTGTCCAACAAAAGATTTCAAATTCTTTTGAAGCCTCACCAGGAATAGAATAAAACCATGGCCAAACCTGAACAATAGCATGAACATCTCTAGGCTTCCATGGATCTTGTTTACGCTTGTTATGAAATATCCAAGATCTTGTTGTTTCTAACAAAGATAGATGTTCAAGGAAAAAGGCTTATTTTGCTAATGTTGAATAAAGTATTCTCAGATTAACATTGCAAGCCATCCCTTGATATTTTCCTAAGAACATTTCTTCCAACATTTAAGGAAACAAATTTCCGACTATGAACTACAAGAGGTAGCTTAAGTGACATATGTCATGTTTCTTGTGCTCCAATGTCATGGTCAACAATCATCAAACTTTATATATGCACATAAAGCATGATCCCAAGCGCCAATAGAATTTAAAATTGTAGTTAACATATGATGATAACTTTCAGACCTTTTTTCTGCCTTCGATGCATACTTAGCAATGTATTTCAACATAGCATAGTGAGAAAGTGTTGCCTGGTAATCAACATTTGCATCCCACATTGTTAGAAGGTCAATGTGATAGACATTAATCCCATCATAATTTGTTGCTAGCTCATTTTTTTTTTCTTCCTTGATCATCTATGAACAATCTTGTGTTGGGTCCCTATAATACTAGTGATTACCCCATTACTATTGTAGTTGTATCCCTTATTAATATCGTTGTGCCTTTATTGTCCCGATATTGTTATTACTATGCCCCATAGAATCCCTCTATTGTTATTTTTGTGGCTTTACATTATTATTGTTAGGTCGGCTAGGTTATATTGTGACTTCTTAGACTCGTATATATAGAAAGGAGGTTTTTTCATTTGAATCATCCAAGAATTCTTCATTTATGCAATGTAAAGGAGGTTGCCACCTTGAAGAGGCTGAATTCTAAGGCGTTGATCTATCTTTTCTATCTTTTGCTTGAGTTGGTTTCATAACATTTGGTATGAGAGCTTTGGATTCTAGGGTTTCGCTGCTCCAAATAGGTCATCATGGCATTTTCACTATAACTTTTTTTCTACGACGTTTCAGAAGATAAAAAATACCGATTTGAGAAGAAATCATGCTGAACTTGGGGTCCGAATTTTAGAGCTTTTCACGCTATATTTGCAGAGATATTATCTGAGGAAGTTGGTCTTTTTGCAGACTCGTGAATTACAATCCAAACAGGTGACCTAGGGAAAATCATCAAAACTTTTTCTCTGAGCATCAAATTGAAATTTCGTAAGAAGGTACACAAAGAGGACAGATTGTAGTTTCTTGTATATATTTTAGAGCTGAAGGTCGAAATAGTGACTTGTGCACGTCATACAAGTTTGCTCTACTAAAGCAGTCTATAATCAGGTCACTGTGGGAGATTTCACATAACTCTTCCTTGAAGAATCCAATTTGGATCAGATTGGTGGCATTTGAAAGAGGACACAGAGGGCTAATACAGTTCACAATTTTAGAATTGGATGATAGGAAATTACTGAGATACATAAGAAACAATATCGAGCTCCTACAAAGTGAAAAAGGGTGTGTAGACTTTTTTTAAATTTTTGCTTAAGCTTGGTTTGAAAATTTATTTTGAAAGAATTCAAAGGGCATAGTAGAGCATTATTATTGGTAACTGATATCCTGAGGAAAGAAATTGCAGACACCTAGTAAGCAACCTAAAAGCTCTAGTATGACTCATGAAGAGGAGGAAGAAATGCTACATGATATATGAAAATTACAAGACGAAGCGCAACAAGTGTCACTTGCACAAAAGCTAACATAAGATAAGTGTTGAGTCTTGAAAATGTCATTCATTTCCATTACACTTTCACTATTATGTCCATTATATCACCTCCATTTCACCTCCATTTCAC
>APFE030382458.1:56808-77659 GCA_000404065.3 Pinus taeda | reverse complement strand
ATGAGTGTGTGTTGTACCATCCGGGACCAGTCAGGATAGTTCTCCTTGCCAGTGAGAACTATTCCTATCATAGAGATGATTGAATGCATTCTGTAAAAGGTTACTTCTGTTGATATAAAAAACTTTTGCTGATATATTAATGCTTCTGATGGCGAAAAAAAAAATTGCTCTTAAAAAAACTTCCGCTGCTTTAAAAAATGATTTTGATATGGAAAAAAAAATCATTCAAAATTCTGCTACGCCATTATTGATCATACATATATCACCATATATATATATCTCTGCAAAAAATGTTTGAGCACTTGCTGCCACTGTAATATATATATTGCTGCTAGAAAGGAAGGCAAAAAATTTATCCTCAATGTATAAATTAAAGTTTTCCAAAAAGCAATTATTTCTCTCTGACAGGCGCAATCACTGGGCACAACGTAAGTAGGGATTTGAAATAATCTGGGATGAGCTAGATTCAATCAACTCATATTTCTGGAAAACACGCAGTATAATGCGTCCAATAGACTTCACAACGCCTTGTACAAGTTATTAAAGCTGTAAATCACAACGATTCAAACACTGGGTTCAAAACACTGGCTTCAGACTCACTATTCAATGCTACAACAATAAATTTTACAGACAATAACATTTAATTCTTATTTATCAGCAAGATACAAGATTCGTTGCTTCAACGCTCCAATACACTGCTTTAACACTCCAAAAAGCGGTCGGTTCAAAAAAGTTTGGAGAGCTCGGACAGGGAAGTAACTCTTCCAACCGATGGCTCTTATACCCGTGACTCCGTTGCGTAGAGCAAAGTAGGTGATACGCCCGTTGAACTCGAACCCCCGCCCTTTGGAATCCAATCAATCACACGCAATTCTCATTGCAGGTTTTACACAGAGCAGACGTTGAGGTATTGAGAGCAAAGGCGGAAGATATGATAGCCAGGAAGGGAAAGGACGATTCCGTTTTCTACAACTGATGTATTCAACTCAAAACCACAACGCAGGTATCGGAGACTACAACAAGCTATTATTCGAATTGAAATGCTCCGACCTCCCTCCAGGAGTAGTTTGAATGACTCGCAGACCAAAAGGAGAGGCAAACGAAAAAAAAGAAGAGTTTCATGTAAGCGGAAGGGGAGACTACGTTACCAGGCGTTTCAATTCAGGATACCTGGTTTTCACCCATGACAATGCAACGGAACCATGTCAGGCTTCAACAGAATTTGCAGAGTACATTATGAGCAGCACTGGCGCTACTGCTATCAGCGCAACTCCTCCAACTGAGCCAACGATTATACTGGTAGTCTTCAGAAAAAGAGTCTTCAGGCAGCGTGCGTTTCATTCAGGTATGCAGCTTCAGGTGTGGGACAGAGGAGCAGAAGGCAGGCAGGAGTTACAAGGTTAAAAATAGAACCTGGGACCTGTGCTCTGATACCATGTCAGGCCAGGAGTAACTCCAGAAAAACTAATGCATTTATTCATTTAACCAGCTATCTAATATATACAAGAATGTGATTATTTAGTTCATCTTCTCGATGACTGTTCACATTCACTTCCCCAATCACTGAGGATTAGGTGTTAACACTCTGCTCACATGTTCTTCTCCTCAGAACTTCCATTTTTCCCTTACTTTCCGTATCCAACTGAATTTGTTTACAACATTTTTTGTTACAACTTTTCATGCCACGATCTTTACTTTAAGAAATTTACTTGCTATCTTCCTCCTCTATCATAACTTCTTGGATCTAACCACTTCCATTGTGTTACTTGTTCTTACTACTACACGCTTCAACAATTTTAAATTAGTTGAAACCAAATTCATTGCCTGTCATCCAATTTATTCAATCACTACTACAAACTCTCAGTTTTCCTTGTTGACTGCAAATCTATCTCTATCAGTTGTCTTGATTCTCAATCGTCACCCAGTACTCCACTTTGTTGGTTTCACTCTAATCCAAAACATGTGCTTGACTCTTCCTCTACAATCCACATTATGCAACTAACAATCATATCATGTAACATTCACACCATTAAACAACTTTACAAAAATCAACAATGAAGATCTAATTAATAGATCACTACCATAAAAATTATCCCCCACCCTATATAAGATTCTATTGATTAAGTTATCATACTATAATACCACTAATGATGCAGGCCTAAAGTTAAATGCACTCTGAGCATACTAGTCATATTTATATTTAGACGCCTAAGTCCACTTCAAAACCACCACAACCTCAACAAGTTTATATAATATATATATATATATATGATCAAAAGGGAAAGGGGAAATATCACTCGAAATCCCCAAAGAACCACCACGGCCAGTATATTCTATTATATAGCCCCATACACTCTATATATATAAAGAGGATGTCTCACCTTTTTAATAAAACCACTGGCTTAAGCACTATAATGGGTGTTAATAACCTGACCAACCCACTCTATAAGCTCCCGCTCCACACAATGTGACCAACCTTTTGACCATAGTGATTAACCCTAGGAAGAAGTAGGTCCACACCTTGATACATCACCAAGTGGAAACGTCACCTTGATGGTCTTCATTAGCTATTTTACATGTCCACTCGATCCTTGTCACCCCGAAACTCTCAAATAATGTGCAAATGACAATCCTTCTAAGAGAGAGACTCTAGGAAATGAAATATTTTCACTAGTCGCAGTCTCTCAATTCTCCATCAAGTTCCAACCTGGCCTCCTTTCCAAGCGCACAATACCTTTCCATTATGGGAGGAGTCAACACTCCCTCATGCATTCCATGTTAGCCAACCTCACATGTCACTAAATTTACATGTTACCTTGGCTCTGTGTCACCCCAACCCTTCCAAATGATGCACAAATGATTTTATATGAGAGAAAAGTTCTAATATGTTAATATTTTCATTACTTTTCTCCCTTGGCCCCATCTAAAGTGGACCCTGCATTCATTCTTTTTAACAGTGTGCCTCCCTTTTTTGCTTGATTCTTTATTTTCCAAAATTCTAAATCCAGCTCATCCTGATACTCTCCTTGTCACCGACTCCTCCACATCATCTCGACACTTCCCTCATTTGCAACTCTTTTAACCTTCTAGGGAAGGACTCATAGGATATGTTTCCCTAAGAACATTCTGTGACAAATATTTCTTGACCAAAATTCAATTCCATCTGCTAGCTTCCATCAGGTGACAAACTTCTGAAAAAAGGAAAAATATTTACTAAATTTTTTGCTCCTCTACCCGTGTATTCCAATCTCAATCATGTTAAAGCTCTTAACACAATATTTTTATGAAAATTGTTATTCTGATTTGGGTACCTCTGTCTTTGATCTCAGATCCTCAAGGATTCCACCATAAGATTATATATGGGTCATTATATGGACATGAATACCTTTGGTTTTGTTATGTTGAGAATCAAAGTGCATATTATTTTAATACTTGATTAAATTTCTTGTTAATTACTTGTGAATGTCAATTTTCTTCTCATTACTTCTTATGTGTTCTTCATCAAGAAATTATAAAGTTGTTCATTCTTTCAAGGAAAAACAAAGAGATAAGAGACATCATATTAGTTTGCAATCTAAGGTAAAACCCACAAGGGGAAAACCCAACAATACTTCTCGTATAGAATCATATCAAAATGAGATATTTAAGACCAAGACCAAGACAAGATTTCCACCAAGAGACCAAGTCCAAAACCCTCCTCCAAGTCACCTCCAAGAGTAAAATTAAAAATAGGTCAAACTGCTCCAATTCTTGTCAAAGCTCTAAAAATTAGACCTACAACAAGAGGGGACAAGAATGGTTTACAACTACCTCAGAAATTTGACCTTTCTTACTAAAATTCCTCCACACGTGCAAGCTCTTCCCTGTCCTTGTTGGTCTATTACTCCCTCGTTAGCTTCAAAAAATATTTCTTGTTATGTGCTTGATTAATCTCCAAAATAGGTCGAAATTCCCTCTTATATATAGTTGTTCGAGAGGTTAAATATGTGTCTATTGGAGGCCGAAGCTAACTTGTCCAAGGAGGGTTCACCTGGTCAAATTGTGGGCTTATGAATCAACATAAATTCAAATTCCATTTTCTTATAAATGTCCAAATGGGACATGTCTCAAATAAATTTTCTTTTGACTCAAAACAGATTATTTTTTACTCTTTTGAATCTAAGCATGAAGAACATGATATAAAAAAATATAAATAAGTATAATAATATATTAATGGTAAATTTACATTAAGAAAACCGACACAAATTACAACTTAAACACTCCCTCTTAACTAGGGAGGTATTCATAATGACTTAGCAAGATAATCTCAAGTTGAAATATTGATATAAGAAAGGATCCATAATGATAAGAATAAATGATAATTGCATCATCATAATTAGCATTGTCAAACTACTAAGACCTTGATAGGTACACTTTATCTCTCCTCTAGATCAGAGCACAATGTTGAGAGCAATTAAATTGGACACCACTATCTCTCAAGGCACATACTCACCTAGATGTTCACTAAGGTATGTCCTCACTAGACCATTTCCTAATCCCAAGGAAATTTTTGTCCACTGAACCATTCTTTACCAAGTCCATATACTTGACTCTTATGGTTGTTAGTCCTAGTCATACTACATGACTCAAGAATGTCCGTCTATGATGCTTATCCAATCCACCATTATCCCTGCCCATTTTCATGCACTAAGATTACATCGGTTAGTCCTGGCCATAGTACATGACAAATGGATAACACGGTTTCCATCCTCATTCCCTCTCAACCATGGGAGGAGATAACTACAATCCCAAGCTTGTGTAGGAAGTACTCATACTTCCCTTACATCAGCTACTTTTTCATCCATGCAGATTTTGTTTGTAGCTTCTCAGCTCATATATACACCATAATCTTGAATCATCAAGTGCTTACATCTTCTATGAAAAGACAGGTTCTTGAAAATATTTTTAGAGAATCATGATTGAATACGACACACCATCAAATAGTCCATCAAACATTTTACAGATCCAAATTGCTTCCCAACTAATTGTACCAATTGCCACATCTTCTTCCTTTGTAGTGCAACATAATGTTTCTTCATACCCTTCTAGGGAACCGTACCAGATCCCAAACAACAATAGTAACTCTACTCATTATTAGCCCTGCCAACCCAAGTGATGTATCCTCGGGTTCCAAGTTGTAAGATCCTTCATGTCAACTTCTATTTCTAGCTCCCTTTGAAGTCAATATTTCTTCATGAGTCCTTCCTTATCAAATTACAAGGTATTCTTTAATCATGAAGCTTCTTCAAAATATAGAGTAACTTTTGTAACTAAGATAATCATCTATAACATGATCTTCTTCCTCTTACTGCTCTCTCTTTTTGCAATCACAATATTCCATCTTCAAACTGATTTCTCTTTCTACAATTTCTACGTTCTTTTCATTCTTTCATATGTTGTTAGTCTTGGGTAGTTCTAATTATTGACCTACAAAATTTATTAGAAGGCTATAAAAGAAAAAATATAAATAAGAAAGGTAAAAAGACAATAGTAATAGTAACAATCAAGGAGAGTACCTATCTTTTGAGGAAGTTCAACTCCCTCTTAATCTTGTAACTTTTAATTAATCTTGTCCTCACATCAACATGAAGTCATTTATGTCATTCTCAAGAGCTAGGCATTCTTCTTACCAAAAACCAATTAGTTAGAGTTTCTATTCCTAGGGTTTTCTAATTCAAACCTTTGCTAATATTTACAGACCTTATATGATTTAAGATCCAAAGTATTCAAGGCTTGAGATTCTTTAAAAGTTGAAATTTCTACAAGTATACTAATGTGTTAGTTTTAAGCCCTGGAAATATTATTGTCAAGCCTTCTAAAGATGTTTGTTCCTTGATAAAAAAAAATTAATGCTGTAATGATCTAATGCTAACATATAAATAATTTCTAATATTTCTATATAGACCCTTTATAATACAATACTATATTTTAAGAGATCATTAGCTAAGCATTATATGCACTATAGTTGACATAGATCATTGGTTGCAAAAATTATACATACCTCTTTTAACCTTACCCGTCCATGTAGTATTTCAATCATAGGGTTCTAGTCTAGAGATTATTTGTATTTATATCATCTTCCTTCAATAGAGATACCTCAGATCTTGTAGACTTTAGTGTATCATATAGTTCGACTTTGTTGATGGAATTTGTCCTTATTTTATGTATAGGAAAGAAGTGTGGCTACTTGAAAAACTTGTGCCATAGAGATGAGCTTGGTGCAACTTGTATTTCCATAGGCTATATACAAAAAGATCTTATTATTTTTATGTATCATACTTCACACTGGTTTTGTCATGCCTCATAAATATATTTTGTTTTGTTACATGTCTTGGAGATATACCACACAATGTTTCATGTTTAAGATATTTCAAAAATATTAATTTGGATTTGTAACATTTGAGGTTTTATAATGCTTGATCCTTGCTCACAATCCTACTATATAAAATTTCATAATCTTGACTAAATTCTAACGTCACCTCAGTCAAATAGTCACTTTAAAACTTGCAACTACATAGTTGTAAAACAATGCTTTCACCTTGGCGATACTAACACTGTTCTTTGAAGAGACTCGACCCCCAAATGGTCTAGTTTTCACAGTGCCATAGAGAATTTTGTAAACCATAGTGCCATAGAATATTCAGATGCCACTTGCAATAGAATGTTTAGAGACCACCACAGAAGGTTCAGATACTTTTCTAGAAATAGTGTCAAACTTTCAATTTCTTTCAGAGATATGAGTTTTAGTACTCTCCATAGAATAGACTTTTAAATATTTCATATCACAAGGATACTTATGATAGAGAATGTGCCTCTTCTTGGTCCCATAAATTCACCATAAAATTTTCCCATAGAGACATATTTTCATTAAGAACTTTGGATCATGTTATCACTATTTCATCATTGATTAAGCTCATATCCACAGTAATTAAATGTCACTGGTCCTTAAGCAAATAAGTAATTTATTTTTTCTAATGATCTCACAACTCAAGTCTTAGACTTCTCGTCTAGGTCTCAACCTAGATTACTTTAAGACTAAACCTAGTAATTATTCTCATAAACCATAGAAAAACAACCTTGATACCTTCGACCTTGAAGCAAGTTTCAAATGGAAATAAGGGTATATTTCAGACCTCCTAAAGTAGCATAACTTCAGACAAGGAAAAAACTAGGAGTAGAGTAATTCAGGTCTATTAATTGTTCTTTAAAACTATCTTCACAAATATATCCATAGGTAGGATCTTCGAATAAAAAAGGTGGCTTCATTTGAGATAACTCGGATCTTTAGATGCCATTTTTCGACAATTCTTTCTAGCTTTGAAACCATGTTGAGAAACCAACGACATAGTTGTTTAGTAATTGATTCCTCTCCTTGATAATTACTTGTGAATGTTAATTGTATTCTTATTACTTCTTATGTGTTCTTCATCACACAATTATAAAAAATTTATGTCTTTGAAGGAAAAACAAAAGAGATAAGAGACATTGGAATTAGGCTGTAAGCCG
Source organism: Pinus taeda (assembly GCA_000404065.3). Classification (NCBI taxonomy): domain Eukaryota; kingdom Viridiplantae; phylum Streptophyta; class Pinopsida; order Pinales; family Pinaceae; genus Pinus; species Pinus taeda. Next base: position 70,114 of record APFE030382458.1, on the reverse strand, counting down.
GGGAAAAACCCCACAAGGGGAAAACCCAATAATCCTTCTTTTATAAAATCAGATAAAAATGAGATATCTAAGACCATGACCAAGACCAGATTGCCACCGAGATATCAAGTCCAAAACCACCCTCCAAGTCACCTCAAAGAGTTAAATTTAGCCTTTCTTACAAAAATTCTTCCACATGTGTGAGCTTTTCTCTCCTTCATTACGTTCAAAAAATGTTTCTTGTTATGTGCTCAATTAATCTCTAAAATAGATCAAAATTCCCTCTTATATATAGCTATATAGGAGATCCAATAGGTGTCTCTTGGAGGCCTAGGCTAACTTGTCCAAGGAGGGTCGACTTGGTCAATGTGTGGACTTATGACTCAACATAAAATCCAAATTTCATTTTCTTACAAATGTCCAAATGGGACATGACTCAAATACATTTTCTTTTGACTCAAAATAAATTCTTTTTTACTCTTTTGACTCGAAGCATGAAAAACATGCTTTAACAAAATATAAATAAGTATAAAAAATATATCAATGATAAATTTACATTATGAAGACCAACATTAGTTACAACTTCAATAGGTTACAGGGATTTAAACAAAACCCAACCATAACATAGTACCCTACAATGTTAATAATACACATGCGCACATTCAAACAAATATATATGAAATTGTAGAAGGAATGGTATGTCATTAATTCAATTCAATTTCACTCACTCTAGACTGCTTATTTTATTAAACTTAAGCGTAAATAAATGCATAGGTGTGCATCCTTCTAGATCCATCAATAGTGGATCGAATGCCCTAGTTTGGCTTCAAACAAAACCTCTAGAACTTCTTCAATCCTCTCTTAACAATTTCCTAATAATAAGTAGGTTGCATGGAAAACAAAGAATTATCCTAATCCAATCAAATCCACACTTTGAGGAACCAACCCCTATGGGAAAATTCTTTGACCTTCTCATTCAATTGAGTTTTTTTCAATGCTCCTGCATCAAATCAGAATTTTGAAGGTAATACAATTAACTTACAAAACAAAGGGGGAAAAAAGGGCATAAATACTTTAGAGATAAAGATCAATCTTTGATTTGTGTAACTACTAAGAATATCCTAGAATATTCTCTAGAGGTTAAATCTCTACCATCACATTAATAATTATTGATAGTTAAATTAAAATTCTAGAATCCCTATACTGAAATAGACACACCTATCCACGTAATAAGTGAGAATTACAAATTAGATTCATATCTCAAGCATAGAAGAATCATGTTTGATCATAGGAGTTATGAAGGGAAAATTTTAGGGAAGAAATTTCTCTAATTGGCTATTCTTTGGACATTTTCTCAAAACAAATGTTTGTCGATTTGGTAAAAAATTTCCCTATATTTTACATATACGTGATTAAATGGATGATATTTGCCAAAAATTACCAATTTTAATAATAAATTACATGTTTTTTATTTAATATTCGCCTAAATTCTATATGTCTGACTTTTAAAACTAGAATAATCACCTATAATACTATAAATAGACATAGTATTTGAATCCTTAAAAAATACCCTAGAGTTATGTTTGTTGTATACTTCATTATAAAAGAAGAAATTGTTTTATAAGGCCTTTGTTGAAAGTGGTTAATTCTATGGGAACATTATAAAAGTCATGAAGAGAGCCTACTTACACTATAGGGCTCTATGAACATGCAAATCTAGCATGATTGCACCTATTGCTTATTGTGTAGACTATGATGTCAATAATTTGAAGATTCCTAAAATCAATAGAAACAAAAAGCTAAAGAAAATCCCTCGTCGAAACCACCTATTAGAATTCCATGCACCCCAGGTTTGGTCTAAGTTTTGGTACTTTCACAAAATAGAAAACATAAACACATTGAAAAATTCCTAGCTTTAAAAAAAACTTTTACACAACGAAATATACCAACAATTAGATCATGCACAATACACAATATTTATTTCCAAAAACTAATTTCTTATTTTTCCTTTAACAATAACTATTAGGGCTCCCATACGAGGGATAATGACCTTGCACAATCCCCTGGAAAATGCCCAAATACAATGTCAACCCCTTTGAAAAAAGACCTAGGACTAAGACTTTTTCCTCTAAGTCATATTTGCCCAAATATCAACAATGTGGTAGTCCTTTGACCACAAAGACATGTACAACACTCTAACAAGACTAGTGTAGAAAAATAAGGATTTACTAGCCTTCTTTAAATCACCCAATCAACAATCTACCCACCTCAAAATAGGGATTTACACTTCAACCTCAAATAAATCTTTTAGCCCTGAACCCCTTTGTTGTAGAAATTTTCAAACCATCAGCTTACCTCTTTAGGCCCTCAACCTGTTTGTCTCACCTATGGCTTGCTCCTTTAGCCCTCGACCCTCTTTTTCTAACTTGTAACTCATTTTCTTAGCTAAAGCTAGACTACCAACCTTCAAGTAAGGGCTCGAATTCTTCTTTTCATCCTATTTTCCCTTCCCTAGGGCACAACCTTCCTTTTTAATGTGTAGCTAGGTCTCTTCTATCCCTCCCACTTGAAAACAACAAAACCAAAATCCCTTCCCACGATAGAGAAGATTCCCTCAAAAACAATCATTTCCCTCATTGCAGATCTGAAACTTCCTTTGTAAATTTTAGAGCTCAATAAACAAAATCATCGCATCTCGTCCATATTTGTTGCTCCTTATGATTTTTCATTCACCTCTTATTTATACTTGACCAAAGGTCCCTTTTGAAGCCCCCTTATCCATCAAGAAACCTATAACATAAAACTCAACATTAAATTAGAATATTAAATGTTCTCCTTGGGTACAAGGCCCAATCACTTTGGGTACAAAGCCCAGAATTAGGGTGCAAAGCACATATAATCATAAAATCACACCTTATGAGTGTTTCTCTCTCACGAGCCTAACATCAACAACATATGAAAGTACCTTTCGTTGCTACCCTATTACAATACCACCAAGTATGCGGTTCTTATTAGGGAAATTAATTTCTCTCTATCTCTCAAACCATGAAAAATATGTGTGATAGGGTGGATGTTAAAGCATAATACATGTTGTATAGATCCAAGGATAGCATGAATTGTATTAAATTTTCCATATATTACTTAAAAATCCCATACATGTATCAAAATTGTTTCTCTAAGCATTAAGGGTGTAAATGACACATTTCATTATTCTTGGGTTTGTGAGGAGGTCAAGAGAAAGAGATCTAAGGAGCATTTTCAAATACTTGACACTTAAAGTATCGTTACATTGATGTTAATGTTTCTCAGAAGGAGAAGGAATGTTATCAATAAATATACATAAAATTGAAGAAAGGGGATTTACTATAAGAGAAATGAACTGATGAAAATTATAGAAAATAGAATGAATAGAATCAAAATTTTTATTGCGGTAATTTCAATTTTAGGGTTTGTGATTTTTACAAGGCTTATTTTGCATAGGCTCATACATAAACTTAATAGAGAACATACAAGTTTATTTTTTTATCAAGTAAGAGTAGGACCTTCTATTAGACTTAGTCAAATATACATAATTTACAAGGAGCCACACTCGATCTGTGAGAGTTCAACAGTCAGCCGGGCAGGCAAAACCAAACCAATCACCAAAACTAAGAGAACCTAAACTGGAAAATTGGGGAGAACTGCCAAACAAAGCACAAGGAGACAAGAAAACCTTGGAGGGAAAGTCCATAACTCGCCATGGATCCACAAGAGGTCCCACCATAAGTCAAACTGAAAACTGACAAAGGACAAGCAGACCCGACGGAAGTTAAAGCATAACACTCTAAACATTTTTCAGGTCCAACCAAAATGCACAAACAATCGCCACGGCTAATCCACTGATTAAGATCCAATGGTCATCGTGGATATCGCAAGGGCGAGAAACGCGAGAGTTAACCACAAGATGAGGGCGGTTTTCTCTCTCCTTCTTCCACAACGTGTCACTCAAAGAGTGGAATTGGAGCCAAACACAGAAAAAACTGAAACCGTTCAGACCTCGCCCGATATACCGCTTGTGGTACTAGACCGGTTGACTTGCGTAAAAATAGACACGTCCTTTCACCACGTGTTGTCCCTTGATTCCTCCATGTGGGCAGTACCTGAGCCAATCCCGTTCACCCGGATTCTCTGTCAACCACCACCTAAGCCAAATGACGAAGGCTACGCCACCCTGTGGAGCAATCTAAGTCAAACCGTTCATCATTCAATCAAAGGGGATCTAGACCTTGGAGTCCTCCAACCTCCCGCTGGTCTTTCGGGTTCCTCTGATCCAACCTGTTAGTCCATAGTTCCATATCCTGGGTAGCGTGACATAGACAGTCCTCCTGCAATTTACCTGGGGGAAGTGAATCCCAAGCATACCTAGAATCCCTATCCCTATTTATGGCTCCTTCATTTGCCAAACGATCCACTAACATATTAACCTTCCTTTTCACATGAGCAAATCTGATAGTTCTAAGGATTCGCAGATGAGAATAGATGCAGTAAAAAACCTGAAAGAGCTTCCAGTGCTTCGACACTTTATCTGGAGATGTTCCATTGCTAATCTTCTTAGCTACTCTAATAATTAATTTCGAATCCCCTTCAATTGTAACATTGTATGAACTTGAATTCACCATCATTTCCAAGCATTGCTCTAATGCGATGAGCTCAGCCATGTTGTTTGTGGCATTCCCCAAGTGGCCATGGAAGATTATCTGTATTTGTACCTGATCATCTTTTATGGCACCCCCAAAGCCCACTAATCCTAGGTTTCCCTTAGCTGCTCCATTAATATTAACATTTAAGAAACCATAAGGAGGAGGCCTCCAGATGGTAGCACACGTGTTTAGAAGTCTCACTGTCTTCATTATTCCTAGAGGATTAATAGACTGGAGCCCCAAGTGAAGCAAAATTCTCTCCTCATGGGGCAGGGGAGGATCTTTAGGAAGGGTCCTCAACAAGGTTCTTACTGTGTCTTTGAGCTGCCTTAGAATTTTCTCAACTATGTGTTGGGGCCTATGTGTTTTGTTTTTGAAGATTCGACTGTTGCATTCTTTCCACACATGCCAGATGACAAAACCAGAATCCAAGCTTTATTAACTATCTCATTCCCTGAAAATTTCTTCCTCCAGATCTTTAGAGTGTTGGATATGCTGAGACTATCCCTATCAGTTTGTCTAAAAATAGCAGCCACCCAATCCCACACCTTTGAAGTGAAAGGACGAAGGTTGAGAAGGTGTTTAATCATCTCCTCATGAGCACCACAAAGGTAACACCTGGAAGGACCAATGAAGCCTTTCTTGAGGAGATTCTCCCAAGTTAAAATCTTCCTTTGATGCACTAGCCAGATGAATAGCTTTATTTTCATCCAATGCAGACTTTGCCAAAGTTTCATTAGGATTCACAAAGTTAAATCTTGTGACTTCCTATTTGGCCTCTTAGAGGTTAAAGTTGCCTTCAATGTTCTTTCCCCATCTTAATTGATCTGCTGAGGAAGAAACAAGAATCCTTCTATGCTCTAGGTCTTGGGTGAGGGCTTCTGCCTTGGTTTTCACCTGGTTTTCATCATTGTATCCTAGATCCTTCCACTCCCTCCATTTCCCATTATTCCTTCCCTGATCCTAGAAGTATTTTACCAAAACCATACCTTTGCTGTCTGTGTCATTTTTGAAATCTGCAAATTCATCCCTATAAAGGTTGGGTTCTTGTTTCCAATTATCCTCCCAAAATCAAGCAAGATCCCGTGCTTGAATTTCCCAAAAACAATGGTGCTGAGCAATGTTTTTAGTATCCCAAGCAAGGTTCCAAATATGGGAGCCCCTGATTTGCCCTGACCTTCTAATGTGATTTCTCCTACCAGTGCTTGGCATATTTTTGTTTCCAAAGCTTAGCCCAGGGGGCATTTGGTTCCTTAATCCATCTCCACCAAAGCTTGGCTCTCGAGACTTTGCTGAGGGTCTCAGGATCATGAAGCTCCAATCCACCATGGTTCGTGGGCTTGCCAAGCTTGTCCCAGGCTACTAAATCCCATTTCTTTTTCTCTTCCCCTCTACCCCACAGAAGGTCCCTTTGTATGCTTCTTATTAGCTGCATAATACCTTGAGGAGCAGGAAGAGATGAAAACATAATAATGGGAATGGCCTACAAGATCGCCTGTGTGAGCACAAGGAGTCCTACCAGATTTAGTGATCTGCATGTCCATTTTTTGTTCTTGTCCTGAAGTTTATTTAAAATTGGTTCCCACACTTTCTTGCTTAGCAGTTTGTCAGTAAGAGGAATGCCAAGATATTTGGAAGGTATCTATTCTCTTTGAAATCCAAGAATTCTGGTAATATTCTCTGAATAGCAATATTAGTGTTAAAGAAAAAAGCTTTGGACTTGTTAAGGCTTACCTCAGTGCATGCTGCCACAGCAAAGTCATTTAAGATATTTTTGATTGCTCTGGCCTCCATGAATGTAGGTATGCCCTGCAACATAGTATCATCTACAAATTGTTGATGACTGTTTGCCTCTCCATCTGCAGTGAGTTTGATACCTTGAATTCTTCCTTCAGCATTTTCCATTTTAATCGCTCTACCTAGCCCTTCCATCATGAGGATGAAGAGGAATGGTGAAAGCAGATCTCCTTGTCTGAGCCCTCTTGAGGGAGTGAAGGCCCTTGATGGAGCTCCATTAAGCATTATGGAATAACTATTTGAGGTAACTAATGCCATGACCCATCTTATCCAATTCTGATCATAACCATAGGCTTTTAGAATTTCTCTTATCTAAGCCCAGCTCAATTTGTCATAGGCTTTTGTGAGGTCCAACTGAATGATCATGCCAGCTTGTTTGTTGCTTTTGAGAGAGTGTACCACCTCATGAGCTTGGATGATATTGATGAGGATTTGTCTTCCCTCCACATAGCCTGTTTGCTCCTCCAATATGAGAGAGGGTAGAAGTGGCTTGAGTCGATTAGCTATTACTTTGGAGATAATTTTATACACCACATTACATAAGGATATGGGGCGAAAACCATCTGGAGTCATGGCATTTTCTTGCTTTGGAATCAGAGCTATGAAGGATGCATTCAAATCCTTTAGAACCTTTTTGGATCTTCTTGAGTCTTCCACAACCTCAAGGATATCATGTTTGACAGTTTCCCAACATGCCTTGAAGAAGTTTACATTGAATCCATCTAGGCCTGGTGCTTTTCCACTCCGCATTTCATTAATCACTTCACTAGCCTCCTCTTCCGAAACTGGCCTGCTGAGATTGTGGTTGTCCTCTCTAGCAACCAGCTTAGGGATATACTGAGTGAAATGGTCAATGAACCTAGATCTGTCCTCCAGAGGCTCCTTTGCAATGTTATAGAGCTGTTGAACAAGGACCAATTCCATATCACTATGAGAAACAAGCTCAATGCCTTGAGAACCTTTGATCTTTGTGATTTTGTTGTGTGCCCTATGAGCCATAGTGGTTTTGTGGAATAATTTTGTGTTTATTTATCCCTCTTTAATCCATTGTATTCTTGATTTCTTCCTCCAGAAAATTTCTTCTTGTAAGCATCGATTCTCCCATTCTTCCTATAGAGAGTCAGTTAATTTTTGTCGCTCTTTGGTGAAGTTGTCTATGATGATGATCTGATTGATCTCCTGGAGCTTCAGTTCAATTTCTCTTTTGGATTTGAAGATTTCTCCAAATTCATTTGTATTCCAAACTTTAAGACGAGATTTGATATGTTTAAGTTTCTACTGGAGCATATACATCTTTGTGCCCTGAATATTCAACTCCTTTCTACACCATGTCTCAACGTTATTAGTGAAATTAGGATGTGAGAGCCAGGCATTTTCAAACCTGAAAGGCCTGTTTCTCGGAGTTCCCATAAAGGTGCCTTCCAACTATACTGTCCAATGATCTTATCCTCCAAAGGGCAAAATAGAGGATGTCATGGTAGGTCCTGAGAGAAAGAGGTCCTTTGAAATCATGAATCTATCAAGTTTGGAAGCAACTTGATGGGCCCCCCCCCTTTTGTTGTTCCAAGTGGTTCCATTAATTGTTTCAGTGTCCACCAACCTCATGTTCATAATGAAGTTTTGGAAGGCCATGGAGTCTCAACCTAGCTGTCTAGTGCCTCCTTTTTTTTCCGAAAGAGATCTTATCATATTGAAATCTCCTGCAACGATCCAGGGCAAAGTGGGATGTCTCACTCTTAGTTCCTCCAGGGAAGTGAGAAGCTTGAGCTTGTCTACTTGCTTTTGAGGTCCATAAATATTTGTAATCATGTATATCTCCTTGTCCCCTACAGGTTGACATATCAGGGAGACATAGTTCCTGGTTGCTTCAACATCCAGAATTCCCAATTTCTATGGATCCCACAAAGTGAGAATCCCCCCCGCAGAGTGATTTGCCTTAACCTCTAAATACTCATATTTGAATAACCACTTATTATGAATATCTCTTATCTTTTCCATTGAACATTTCGTCTCCTAAATAAAAACCATGTCTGGTTTTTCTTCTTTCATTTTGTTACTAGGATTTTTTTTATTTCCTTCTATTCCCTATTCCTCTAATGTTCCAGGTTGTGAACTTCATTAAGAAAGGTTAGTAAAGGAATAGCTGGTAAGATATTTCGTCTTACCTGAGTTAATCAACAATTTTCCACATTCGTTCAGCAATTCATTCTACCTCTTTCTTCCTCTTTTCCTACTTGAGTTCTTTGGAGATTGTGCCTGGGGATTCTCCATCCTCTTAACCCCACTTGGCTCCTGGCTTTCATGATTTCTTTTGACTCCAGCTCCCTTCGCTTGTGACCTCCAAAGAAAGAGTTGTTGTACTCTATCATAATTCTCTTTTGGCAGGGAGTCCACCCCTATTTTTTTCCTTGTTCCAGAAATTTCTCTAGATCTAGATTTTCCCTATCCAAAATCTCCTGTAACTCATGGTCCTCTGTTCCTGCTTCACTTGGAGTCATCTCCTGGTCCCTACTGATCTCCATCAGGCTTGGTAGATCATCCTTTTTTTGGTTGTCTACTGTGATATCCTCCATGTCAGCTACCCTATCTTATTCCTTTGTTACATTCTCCATGTCCTGGACTATCTCCTTGTTCCCCTTTTCTACCTCCATGATCTTGAAGCTTTTTTGTCTTGTGTGTCCATCTCCTTCTTGTGTGGAGGCTTTCCTCCTTTTCCTTTACTCCCGACTTTGGTGAAACCCTCGTGGTCTCTCTCCACAGTGGTTTTTTGGTTATCTTCCCTATTTATTGTGGGGAAGCCTCTATATAAATGCCCATGTTCATGGCATTTGCGACATCTAAATGGTATGTGCTCATAGTCCACTGTCTGCACCCACTCTTCATCATATAATTATGAAATGATCACTTTTGGCAGGGCTCTAGATAGATCCATTTCCACACATATTCGGGCAAAGGAGTTATATCTTCCTTTCAGAGTTTCCTTTGAGATTTTTAGAAAATGTCCCAGCTTGTTGCCTATGGTTTCAAATATTCGGGCAGCTAATAATACAGAGGAAGGGAATATAGTCTGATCCAAACTGGTACTGATGTGAATGTTTCACGTTCAGGGACAAAGTTCATCATCCATGGCTGCAAGTTCATCATCCATGGCCGCATGTAGAATCCTACCGCAGCATAGAAATAGGGCCCCCCTTCAAATACTCTGGCTTTGTCTTCTAAGCTTGCGAACACTACTGTGAAAAAGCCCTTAGAACCCAGATGTAAATAAATTTATCTCTTTGTCTTCCAATGGCTCCTTATCCATACATGTAACGCCCTTTCCGTCGGCCATAGCCCCATGAACTTGTATATGATTACATGCTCTGTCATATGATCTCTATGAGCTTGTATCATTGGGTCGCTCAATACGACCCGAGGAATAATGCCTGACTTGGGCTTGCAGACTCCAGTAGTCTTTCTGGAAGCTAGTTTTTCACTACTATCTCCATTCTCCTTTTCTTTTCTCATTTTCTGTTGATTCCCTTCCTGATCCTGATCTTCGCTTCTTCCTGATGTCCCCTGACTTCTGGTTTCTGAGATCTTGTCCAATGGTTTTTTGAAATGTTTCTTTCCTGCGTCCTGACTTCCTCCTGTGACTTCTCGGTTGTAGGAGGGAGCAGCACTCCCCGCCATGGTACCCTGAATCCAAAACCAAAACCATGTCTTCAACTCCAACCCTAGCTTCTCCACTCCCCCGTCTCCATCCCGAACACAAGTGTTCAATCAATCTATGATCTATTTTTCCAATAAAGAACATACAAGTTATTTCTAATCTTAATGGAGTTTTTTTAATCCCAAATAAACTCACTAACTTAATTTCATGTGAAACAAAGAAAAACTATGTGTTATCTTTACAATAAGCTTGAAAACGTCTTTGCAAGATCAATGAATTATTGAGATATTTACCTTAAAGTGTTGATTACGTGTTTTTCCCTTAAGTATCTTTTGCAATAATAAGGATGTCATGAACAATATGCAAATTGGTTGAGAGACCAATGAATTCCCTCAAATAATAATGAAATATTAGTTACCAGCACTAAAACCATGTTATATTTGTCAACATGTTAGATGGTTTTAGAGAGATGGACTTTGTGAAGATGAGAAAACTTATGGAAAAAAGAGAGATGACCTCACTTCCTTGGTTTTAGTAGATGGCTATTGTGTTCTCATCAAAATTGTGAATCACACATTTGTACATGATTTAATTAATAAATTCTCAATGCCATTACAATTTACACCCATTACCCATGACCAATTATTTTTTTAATTGCAAATCCCATGTGGGAGGAAAAGATATCAAAAGAAAGGTCATGAAAAGTGTGGAATTTGAATACATCAAGTATGGACATTAAATGTCATGACAATTACCATATTGACAAGGATAAACATTCCATGCAACACATGAATCCAAGTGGGGATTTTAAAAGATAAGGTGTTCGAGCTTCTCTTTGAAGCTTATAATAAGTGACACTCAAGATGTTGGATATGCTAAGATAGTAATAAGTTTACTAGTGCAACCATATAGATTAAATGGCTGGTACATGCAGATAGGCATCAATTAACAATAAACATCAAAACACTTCATGATACATTCCAAATTGCTAAAATTAAAAAAATGTTAAAAACTAACTAAATTATAACTTTCTTTTAAGTTCTTTATAATTATAAAAATGAATTAATATACAAGTTAAACATATATATATTTAAAAAAATATGGAAGAAATTAAATATGGAGATTTACCTCTACTTTTTCATAGAGATTTTTAATTTGTAAATGGGATTTGTTACAATACCATGACACAATACCATTGCTTATTAATACCACATGCCAAAAAATACCAGAATTAGGCTTCATATAACATTTGTTCATATGACATTTACTTTTAATTAATAAATTTAATTAAAAGAGTTAAAAAGGGCATATAAATCTCAACCATTGTTTTGTGTATACTACTATGAATATTCTGGAATATTCCATGTAGGTTTAAATCCCTACCATCCATTTCATATTTATTACAACAATATGCATATCTATTTTGGAATAAGGTTTTTAGAATTTAAATTTAATTATTGATAAGTTAGTTGGATGACGTGGATTTAACCTCCACAAAATATCCTTGTAATAGTATACACAAATCAAAGGTTGAGATTTATCTCCAAAGTAGTTATGTCTTTTTTGTGCTTTTAATTAAATTGATTTATTAAAAAAATTGTTATAGGAATAAGCGTCATATGAAGTGAGTTATAGTTTTGGGGCATGTGGTATTGATAAGTCATGGTATTGGTCCATGATATTGTAAGCAATCCTATTTACATATTAAGAATATCCATGGTAAAGTGGAGGTAAACCTCCATAGATAATAATCTTGTTCCATACTTTTTCAAATGCCTTAGTGGATGTTAATCATCATCATCCTATGCTTAACTTTTATATTAATTCTTTTATAATTATAATAATAAAATAATTAATAATAATAATAATAAAGTTAAATTCAGTTATTTTTTATGATTTTTTTAAATTTTAGCAAAGCGAGATGTATTATGAAGTAAATGTTTTGATGTTTGTTATCAATTGATACATATCGATCTTTACCAACCATTTAATTTAGGCGTAATTAAACATTATAAGTTTTGGAGTTGTGATTCCAATAAATCCCTTTCAAATTTTGGGAAAATTAGACTGAAAATATGCTTGAAAAACTTCCAAAACATATAATAAATAGACTACAACTTTAATTTATATGTCTACACTAGTTGATGATTAAATTAGAATTCTAGAAGCCCTATTCCAAAATAGACATAGGATGTAATCAAGACATGAACTCTGTGATGGATTTTATGTCATGAAAGGGTACGCCATATTAAGGAATATATAAGAGTAAACAAAATAGAGATGATTTTAGTATTTAAATGCCAAATGCAAATAAAAAACATCAGCCATAAATCTTTCTCTTGATTCACTTCCATTCTTATATAATATATAAGTTATAAAATAAAATAGATAAATAGTTACAAATAATATACATAATTTTTATTAATTATTATATTTTTAAAATAATTTAAAAAAATATACATCTTTTAAAAATTGTTTTTAAATTAACCATCTTAATTATCTTTTCAGAATAGATTTGAACTCTTTGAAATAGATAGAAAAGATTCAATTTTGATCATGGTATCCAACTCAAGCAAAAATATTAATATATACTTAATAACCAAACAATATACATAATTTCAATAGTTAAAAGCAAAATCTAATATATCTCCTTTTTAATTAATTTTAAATGGAAAAAAATTATTTTAAATTGTTATAAAAATTATTTCCTACAATTTTAATAATTCCAAAATTATTAAATTTATTTTTAAAAAATAATTAAAAAAAATCTTTATCTCTTTAAACTTTTTTTTTTTGGTTAAAATACATCGCATACAACACCAAATTATATAATTATAAAAGAAAACCCTTACTTGCAAGTAGCTTAAAACTTGTAAACATAAAATTATTTAAATGCTTTATATACACCACCAAATTATATTAATTAAAACAAAAAAACAACTACTAGTAAATGGACAACTTCGAACCTTATCCTGTTTATGTCGTATGGTTTAATCATGACTTCTGACTTTGCCAGACACAAAAGAGGAAAAATTTCCAGAGATACGGTTAACAAGTCTACATCATAAAAAGGTAGGAAGTGGTTGTGGCGTTGTAGAATTATTTAATTAATTTGGTGTCCATCTATGGCAAATATTTTAATAACCTAAAGTTGGAATTGTTTTAATTCTTTTATATTCAAAGTTAAATGTGTAATTTA
>APFE030382458.1:19895-54082 GCA_000404065.3 Pinus taeda | reverse complement strand
CTCTCCTCACACTTTTACAATCTTTGTCATACCATGGGTTGGTTTTGCTATTTCTTTTATTACTTGAAACTTCAATTGAGAACTTTGTTAATATAATATGAGAGGGTTGTAGTAAAATTATGAGAGAGGTCTTCTATGTTGTCTATACTAGATAAAGGAAGCAAATTAGTTTTTAATTCATTTAGAAAGAGATTGTTTTTATTTCTATCAAATATTAGGTTCTTTTGGCTATAAGGATTATTTTCTATGGGATCTCTATGCATGACAAAATTGAGAGTTATAAGTAAAGGCCTATGATCCGAGTCAGCCTCGTGGTCATTTAAGATGTCAAAATTTATTATTTCATTGTATAAAGGGAGATCAAAAATAACATAGTCTACCACAGTGCTACCAAGCCCATGGATGCAGGTCATATGGCTAGAATTGGGCCACTTCTTTAGACCGTTGCAAATTATGAGATCCTGAGCACTACAAAGCTTGACTAGCTCTGACCCAAGAAAATTCTCCCTGAGGTCTTTAGAGCTCCTTTTGTACCTACTAGCCAAAGTAGGGTCTTCGTCTAACCAAATAGGATTAGGGTTGGAATAATTGCTTAGAATAATAACTTGGTTGCTTGAAGTTCGAGCATTAAAGCCACCTATTAAAAGGATATTACCTTCATTCCTTAGGCTAGAAATATCATTCTCTAAACCATTGTAGGGACTATTTTTATCTAGATTCTTCTTCTTATTGAAGTTAGAATTGATGGGGGGAAATAACATATTGCTATGCAGGTCTTTTTATTATTAATGTTAGTGATCTCTATCCAACTATATTGGTTGTAAAGGTCATTTTTATAAATCCTAGCATGGGGGGAGATGTTCTTCTTAATGTGACAAGCTATTCCCCTAATGCCTCTATGGGAGGATCACTTGTTCCAGGTAGACCATAGCGTAAAGCCATCTATATTAGGGACCTTAGATTCTTCGTGCTCCCAAGTTTTAACAAGCAAAATAATATCAACATCATTTGAGATCCAACTTAGCTTGGGGCCTTTGTTCCATGGAAAACCCCGATAGTTCCAAGAAAGAATCTGGAGCATGTTGAATTGCTATTTATTACTATATTTTTGGTTTCTATCTTGGATAAAGGTTTTTCTATTTCTGATTATTGCCCATTTTCCTTCCTTCCTGGCTTCTTTTACCTTTTGAACCTCCTTTCTTAATTCTGCTTGATCTTCTGGAATGAGATTTTCATTTATAAATATTCCCATTCATTTTAGACTTGAGGTTTTACTAAGTATGTCATACTTATGATCAGTAGAGCTAACCTTTATTCGGATTAGTCTTCCTTTATTCTCAGTTAATTTCCCCAACCTTGTTGCTTCTGTGAGACACGTTGTTTCAATTTGTAATCTATTATGTAATTTTGTCTGGGCTATGGCTAAAGTATCCTCATCTACCTCCTCTTTTAAACCGACGATTATAAGGTTCAAGGCCCTTTTGTTACGCTCATGGTCTAATTCTATTAATTTTTTCATTTCATCTTTAATTGGTTTGATATCTAATTTATCTACCACATTATTTAGGGTGAGGCAACTATTAACTTTTTCTTCTAGTTCTTTAATCATGTCCTTCATTTTAAACTCTCTAAAGTATCAACATCTCCTTGATGATACTATTTATCTATTAATTATTTCATTCTTTTTCCCCAATGGAGGGGGTGAATGATGACTCTGAGGCTCAAGGTGGGTCATTAATACCTCCCACACACGACAATTAATAAAATGATGTGTGTAGAGGACGAGGTGACTAGCGCACACAAGCAAAAAGTTCTAGAGGGCATTGTGGTTATATGTGTGACTTGGACATTTACATGATCTCATTGTTGGTTTCAAGGGATGGGAATTATGATAGTGGTGAGTGGTAAGCTCTCAGAGGTGCATGGAGTTCGTTTTTCTCAACCCTCCTTCACTCATCTTATAGTGACGAATGTATTGTGGAATAAGTTCGATGAGCTACGAGTTGATGCTAGTTTGGGTGAGATTTAGGGGAAATTGATCTGCTATCTTGTTTCATTGCACCCTGGAGAGGCAGAGGATAAGCAACAAGCACTTGAGTTTATCGAACCTCACTCTGAACAAGGCATCAACATTCTCTCTTTTGGGGCTTGTGAAGTTCCCTTCCTCCAGGTAAATCTCCCAAGCCTAGTTAATTTGTATGTTGTAAATTCATGGGTTGGGAATGCTTAATTGTGATGTGTCAAGGGGCTTGGGGGTAATTGGTTCCTGTGGATGTGGTCACCAGGGGTGATGCTAGCCAAAAGGTGGTGAGTGTCAATTGTTTATTTGAATTCTCTGGTATGTTGAATCAAAGTGGTGGTAAGTTCGATGCTTTTTGGGACATTTATTTTTTAGTGGAGCCCGGGTTTGCTTGCAACCTCCAATTAGTTGGGCGATGGTTGAGTTGTAGGCCATGCAGGGTGGAGTTGCACTATAGGAGACTCAATTTAGTCATATAGTTGAAATATTGGCGACTCTGCTTGGGTTCAATCTTCTCCCTCTTGGTGCACGTCATCTAGGTGAGACATCACCTAGGGAACGTTACCAGAGCTTGTCGTGGGAAATTTTGATGGGAACCTAGGCGGGTGCAACGAAGAGTAGCTGGTTGAAAGCTTATGCAGAGACAACACAGTCGGGATCGCTTGGTGGTTGGGCCTCAAGGCCAAGGTGCTATACACAATGTGAAAGAGATGGATGTGAGGGAAGTGGTGGCCCAACCACTAGTTGATTCGCCAGGAAGGATAGAGCTACCTCCCCCATTTGACCCCTTGCAAGCACAACTCTGGTAGATCACCCTTTTTAAGGAACAACTTACTCAAGCACGATGATCGTAATGAGATGATAGCCTTCATGAACGACCTATAACACAACTAGTGGCACATGATGGACAAGTTGGTCTCACTTTGGTGGGGGCAAAAGAGGATCCAAGAGTGACAAGATATGCTTGAAGACTAGTTGGAACACATGGAGGCCCAAGTGCATGAAGTCTTTCATCCTCCTTAACCTCTTGGCGGGGGATTGGATACTCCAAGGTAGGGCAATGCTAATGATCACGAAATACTGTAGGTTGTATTCTCGTCCTTGTACTTTCTTGATCAGTTTGGGCAATTTGCATAAGTTATCTTAGTTTCCTTTTGTCATTATCTTGAAGTTTTTGCTAGTATCTTCTGACCAACAAGTTTGGTAGGAGGGAGGCTTAAAGTATTTTGAAATCAAGCCTCACATGATGTACTCTTAAAATTATTTAATAGAAAAGTGTTGATTTATTTTAAAAAAAACACTTAAGAAAAGCTTGGCAAAAAAATTATTGCATTCTTTTCTATAAATAAAATGAAACTCCTTGAGTTCAAACTTTTGTAATTCATATTGTTTTGAGATTGTTCTTTCAAACTAATCACATCATCAATTTTTTTATTGATGTTTCGAACCAACTAATGTGGTTTATCATCATAACGAAGATAAATAATCTAATATTTCCAACAGTTTAAATGATAGAGATGCATAATATTCCAAATCTGAAAATATAGAGATAGTAAAAAATATAATTATAAGATTTAATATTTATTAAAAGAAATTAATAAGTTTCTAATTAAATAATAATAGTTAGGTTAGAAATTTTTTAACACATTATTAACCTAATAATAATAATATAATATTTTATGACATACAACTAATTATTAAGATTTAATATTTATTAAAGTATATTAATAAATTAAGAAGACTAACTATTATATTACAAAATTTAATATAAACACTTCACCATGTAACTAATTAAAAAATTAAATATTAGGTTCAAGGCCATGAAATAAATATATATAAAGAAAAGAAATTTAATATTATTAAAAACAAACTATTTAGTATTTTAATGTATTTCTATCTAATATTATTTATTAAAAATATAATATATATTAAAATAAATATATTTAATTGTTATATTTTTTATGTTTTTTATTATAATTAAAAATATTATTACTTTCAAATTTAAGGATAAGTTGTGGGATGATGAGGAATTAGAGGGGAAAAAGAAGCTAAGATATTATAAGAAGGTGATCAATGTCACTATTGTTAACGAGACTTATCTTTTTGTCTTGACCAATGTTAAGAAGAAAATGAACATTGTAAAGATAAGAACTAATTCTCATGAGCATCAAAGGGAAACTGTGTGTTTGGTCTATTCCCAACACAGCTTGGGACGAAAGAATCTCCCTCCTTTGCTATACTAAGAGAGTTGAATATGAAAAACACTTTCTCTTGGAATGGCTAGTCTTTACTTCCATTTTCTCTCCTTTCAAAATAGTTGTCACACTACTAGCCTTCATGACTCATCATGTCAACAAAACTACAGTGATCTCAAAATGCTTCTCTCACTTATTTTTTTGCCATAGAAATAACATATTAAAGAGCCTTAGTTAAGTGCTTACCTTCTTAAGGTCCAACAAATCATATTGGCCTTTGTCGACATTAACCATCCGCATCCTCATCACCAATATATTCTAGAATTATATATACATTTATCATATTATTTATTAAAAATATATCTTAATATTTTTTGTCTATTTATATCTAATCTTTTTATTATTATTAAAAACAAATATATATTGCCTATGCCTACTATTTAAAAATGTATATTATAATACTATATATATAGATATAACATAGAAATATATAACATTTCCTATAATATATATATATATATAATATATAGGAAATGTTATATATTTCTATATTTATTATATATTAAAGAATAATGTTTTTTATAATACTAACAAATTTTAGAATCATGAATATAACTATGAATTATATTCTATAGGACTTAGGTAGATTAAAAAAGGAGGGGAGGGAAAAAATCAAAGTTGATCACAAAGGAAGAGTAAGAATCTAACTGCTACTTAATTTCTAATCATCGTCCTTATTGAGATTATTTGTCTTCTTCTCAATCTCAATGACATCCCTCAACTTCATATGATGGAAGTGATCAATCTTAACAATGACCTCAGAATCCTCAATATAGACGTGGTGTTTATTTTTCTCAACATGCTTGGATAGAGTTGAGGAGCATGCCTGATTATGCTTAATATTTGTTGCATGCTCCTAGATTCTATGATCAATGGAGCGACCTGCCTCCCCATTGTAGGGCATCCAACAAGAGCAAAGGATTAAGTAAATGCCTTTCATGTTTTTAGGGTCCACCGATTCTTTGATGGATCTAAGGGAGCTATGAATGGTGTTAAGTGGATTGAAGGTGCAATAATACCTTATTCTTCTTCAAAATATGAGAAATTTTTTCGATGATCCCATGGATGAAGGGAAGTTGAAAATTGGTAACTTAATCCTTGGGTTCATTTTTAATTCTAGTTCCTTTCCTAGTGTTTTGAAATGCTTTGATACCTTGGTGTTTGTTATATACATTATTTTCAAAAAAACTCAGGAGATGGGTTTTCTCACTCATTCAAATGACTCACATTATAAATCCCTAGAGCATGAGTATCTAGTGTGTTAAGGGCTCCAATTTTTTGCACTAGATAATGATGGGAATTGACATGAATATATTGCTATGTGTGAGTTTATTTACAAAAAAACTTGGTGCAACATGGAACCATCTCTCATCCTAGAGATAAGCACGGGGGATTCACTCAATGAACCTCTAACCTATCACGTGTGTTCGTGGCATATTAAACAATACCCTTAATTTGACTACATATTGGAAAATACCCCTAAAAATCACATTATTTAACCCCCTGCTAATACAAACCCATTACACCTTTCCAACTTAAAAAACCCCTATTTCCACTAAATATTGTAGGCATCCATTTTTGGATTAACATTTTTTATACCCCTTTATATTTTTTCCATTAAATTTGAGCTCCATTTTTTATACCTGCTAATATAAAAACCCTTTACCCCCTATATATCCCACAATATATTATGTCATTTTTTCCTCAATATATATCCCCCAATAAGAACCCACATGGTATGGTATTTCTCCCCCAGTGAAGTGCTCATGGAGGTAGTAACATCAAGGAAAGGAAGGCTACCATCTACCTCAACCTCCATCATGAATTTAATGGTATCATATTGAGAATTAAGATGTTGAAGGAACACATCTAACTTGTCCCAACCATGGGGCCAAATGACAGAGGTGTCATTGACGAACCTCTTCCAAAGCTTAGGGTAGAATTGAGTAGAAGCCAAAGGCTTGGTTTATAAACTCCAAAATTTTGTTCATAGAGATCACCTTGGAAGTTGAAAAAGGTAGAGGTTAGGTATATAAAAACCAATTTGGAAGTGTTAGGATTAGTAATGCAATTGATAACCTTTATAGCCTCATTAATAGCGATTTTTGTATAAAGAAAGACTTTTTCGAAGCTCACTAAAATATCCCCGGGATCTAGCTTAATATATATTATCTCATTAATAAAGGATGCAAAGTCCTTAACGTAGGGCTCCATGAGGCCAACGAGGGGTTTGAGTTTTTGCACTAAATATTTAGCAGAAGTTAAGTGCGCCCACCTATTGTATTGAAATGGATCTTAGTGGGGTCCCATCCATATGGATCTTGGGGAGCCCATAAATCCTTGGTGTGAGCGGGTTGCTCTCGATAAGATTTTTACTAAGGGGCTTAAGGGTACTACTAGATCTAATAGCACAAGCGACCTCTTTCGAGAATTTTTTAATAGGTTCTTATAGAGCCTTTTGTAGCTACCACTATTAGAGAGGTGATTTATCATTTTGCTCACATAGTCAACTTTATATGATATTACAATAACCCCACCTTTATCAAATTTTAGAACAACAATGTTCAGGTTACCATTCAAGGATTTAAGGGCCAGGAACTTTGGTTCGCTAATGTTACTCTTGGGAGGTTTGGTTTTCCTAAGAAAAATAGCATAATATTGTTTGATATTATCCTTAATGTTATCAAGTAGGTCTTTAATCCCATATTAAATGTTACAAATAATGTCTTCAATAGGGATTTTTCTTAGAGCTAGGGGAAAATTTAACCCTTTTCCCAAGATGCGATAAATTCGAGGGTCAAGATTTATACTTAATAAATTGACAATTTTTTTATTTAAAGGGTGAGAGTTAACATTATGTTGTAGCTGCTACAACAACACCCAAAATTTTGGGCATATTGAAAATTATGGGTCCCCCTACACTTGCCTTAGGCCTCTAGGGTTATGATCAAGTCTTCAATAGATCGATCTCCCCATGACCTGTTCCTGTCAAAACTTGTTGATGTGCCCATTCATACGATGTATATCCCACTCTTTTGTCTTGTTTTATCTCATTATTGTAGTAAGGTTTTGAAGGTTTGTTGCTTCAATGATGCATTCAGAGTATCCCGTGACTTTGAAAGTTATCTTTCTACAATATGCATAGAAATTAGTGGAGGTACTATGTGTGGACAGACAAGACTTCAATATATATTTCAGTATATTTACCATATTAGGGTTTGGTAGGAACCCTAAATTATCAAAATAAAGGTTCCCTTCATGTTTTCACCTAATTTGTTTACCTCTAGGGGTGCATTCTCATCGACATTGCATGTCATCATGGTAAGAAACATTTATTTTCATATTCCCCTAGGCTCATGATTGGTTCCCCATCTCAAAATGTGAATTAAGGCTTATCGTAACTACTGTCTCTTTTAAAACCTTGTGCCATTATGAGCGCCTTCAATGTCCTTTTCGAGGTTTAGGTTAATACCTTATGTACCTTTTTTGGTCATACTAGGTCTGTAATGTCTCTTGATTATCATTGAAATGATGAAGATCTTATTTTCCCTTGGCATGGAAAAAGTGAAATATGTTATTGGGGTGTTAACCAGAGTGCACGCACAAGATAATTCAAGGGCGTTTTGAGTCAAGTGTGTTTTCAGCCTTGTCTTGATAGGTGTTTGTTGCAGCGACTGAGAATGTTGTGTCAATATTCGATATCAAGATTGAAGCTTTCTTAAATTCTCTATAGAGAAATACAAATCTTGTGCACTATGTTTGTTGGGATACAAAAGGGAATTAATTGGCATATGTTAGTAAGGATTCGGTGAGGGTATGCAACCTTGGTTCTAGAAGTGATGGAGAATGTATACATGAACCAAACTATTTTGGAAATAAGCTCCATTCATGTGTCTTACATCCCAAATACCAATCATTTTTGGTAATTGGCCTTTATCAGTCGCTCGAATTGTGGAATATGGCCAAGAACAAGAGTATGACCATTCCTACTCTTAAAGGCTCCATTGTCACATTAGCTATTTATGAGGCAACAAGGATGGTTATTTCTACAATTCATGACAACGAGTGTGACTATGGCTATTTTATTAACATCATGGGTCATATAATCGCATAAATAACTCAAGCAAACGATGAAAGGATGTGATTCAAGCTCCTTATCGATATGTGACTTCAGATCACAAAGTTGCAAGGGAGATCTCAAT
This sequence comes from Pinus taeda, assembly GCA_000404065.3. Classification (NCBI taxonomy): domain Eukaryota; kingdom Viridiplantae; phylum Streptophyta; class Pinopsida; order Pinales; family Pinaceae; genus Pinus; species Pinus taeda. The sequence continues at coordinate 45,605 of APFE030382458.1, read as the reverse complement.
CTATGCACCCTAAAATGTGACCCTCAGTTAAATGGGTCTATGTCATCAATCACATTTCTCATTTGCATTCTTTTTCCACTAGTCACTAATTTGCACTCCAAACCCTCAAAGAAGGAATTAAAAGTGCGACCTTCAGTCAAGTGCGACTATGCAACTTCCACATGGCACAGTTCTTGAATGAAACTAGTCACAGGGTTGCATGATCGTGATTGAGGGAGACAACAATCCTCACAATCTCCTAAATTATGTGACCTTGCAACCTCCCCTTCACTGGAATTTGTAAAATGTGACCTATATTAACCTATCCACACTATGACTTACATCACCTTGTGGTGTGTGAATTGTATCTGAAGCCACATCTGCGATCCAAAGTTAAAATACAACCTGCCCAATTCCCATTGCATTTCTGTCTCTTAGTCAAGTAATGAGGCATAATCATATGATTTATATCCTTTTGTTGCATGTTCTTATGCTCTTTGTCACCTCATGAAATGATGCAATGTGTAACAACCGCAGGTTAAAAATCCATGTAATAAAAGTTAATAAATGAAAAACAATAATCAAGGTCATGGGACATGTATTCCAAGCTGAATGTTGGGAAAAAACATAGTGATGGGGATCACTTGTGATTACTTTATGGCTATGGAAATTGGCAAAGGCAATGACAAAGGCTTTGAAGAGGCATGAGGAATTTATTGGCATTTTATTTATGAGAATAATGGAAAATATGAGAAAAGGAAAGTGAAAGGTCACAGGTTGCATGTGAGGAGGAAATTGAATGAGAATGGAGAAAAATTAAGAAAATAGAGGCCTAAATGATAAAAAGGCTTATGAGGACCAGTTCACAACCTTTTTTCAGTTTTAGCTTAGAGCTCTCTCTCTATTCTCTCTCTCATACTATTTCACACTCGGATTTTTCTTAGAACACTCTTGGAGCATTATGGCATACTTGGGATTTGGAGCAAGAAATCAAAGGAAAAGTAGGAAAGTGTAAGAGGAAATCAGGATAAACAACTACAACGAGTTATAATTGCAGGTATCGAGTTGCATGTATGATTTCCTTGCTATTTTTGATATGCATGTAATTATTTGGTTATGATCTATCATTGGCATTGTTATAGCACCATTTACCACCCTTGGTAAATTTGATGCTTTGTGATATGGCCTAGGGAAACCCTTCCCTACCAGACTTGGTCCATTTTCCCTATCTAAAGTGCATGCACACTCAAGTCATATTATACAAAAATATATGTGTTAAAAAATTAAAAAATATATAATCTCCCTTAATTTGGGCAGGGTTTATGAGTTTGACCTATTAGCCACCTACTATAGCCTGTGGCCCAACTGTTTCCCAACTGAAAAAACTAATTTGGAGAAGTATAAATAAACCTCCATGGGAAGGCCTAAGGGAGGAGAAAAGATTAGATATTGATATTATAGTTGATTACATCCCTGATCAAGTCCGAAGATATCCTTGTGCCTTCTGCACTCCCAAGTCATAGAAACCCCTCTTTCCTTCTTGAGACGTCCATCATCCCTTCATGACATCCTTGTGTATTATGGAGGAGGATTGCTGAGAACTGGGCAGGAGGGATCCGGAGGATGGTTTCTCTTGGTGTCGGCGGGTGACTCAGGTTGTAGTTCTTCCATATTTTATTTATCTTACATCAATAAAGAGGCAATGTCTTGTTCCTGATAATTATGGTATTTATGCATTAATTTATGTTATGATTTGCTTATAAAATCTCATGTTAATGCTTATTTGCTTACATGATTATATTACCTAACACTTATATCATGAACATGATTTCTATTGCTGTTGTTGTACATGCTTTGCTTGAATGAGTTGTAGGTTTTAAGGCATTGAAATAAGCAGAGGATTTGGAACCTATGGGAATGACCTCAAACGCAGGACCTTCGTGTAATACCTCTTATTTCTACTTCAGTAGTTTAATTATTAGGACATCTTGTTTTTGTGTCTCTTTATGTTGTATGCCCTCCACTTTGTTGGGGTTCTCAACCCAAGACCCTAGGGAGATTATACCCATAATAGAATTGGCGACTTCAACTAGGGAAATCATTCTTGTTTTTCCTAGATGGGTTGTTTTTCTTGATCAAGGCTGCTTGATTGATTTCTTGATTTTACAGTGTCCATGACCTGTTTACTTCCTGGGCATCAAGTCTGATCTTTTCGATTAGGCTTGGATTTTTTATTTTACTTGATTGATCTTTATATACGCACTTCTTAGAGGATACAATAGCGTATGCGCGCTAGTTTCTTCAAATAGACTCGCGTAAATGCGAGTTTCCTATGTTTTAGTCGCGTATACCTTATTTTGAATAAAAATTTCAAAATCTTTGGCCCAGTTAAGATTGTTGCCTGGTGGTTTTTTCTATTTTTTGGTCATTCACTATCAGCGAAGCTCTTCTTTCTTGCAAGTTGCCAATTTCTAATATTATTCTTGTTGGAAAACCTACTTAACCTAGGGTTTGATTTTTTAGTAAAGTTTCAGTTTGGGCTTTGGGTCAAGGCTTCTTGAGGAAATTCTTGGTTGTTCTGACTTTGCGGAACAAGAAACTAGTTGCAATTTTGTTTATAACCCAATTTTCAAATTGCTTTGCTTTGCTTTCCTTTTTGGTTGAACTATTTTGTTTTTCATGGTTTTTGAGTGCCTCTTTGGCAATATTCAAAGCCTTTTTTGACGTTCTTTGGATTTGCTGAAGTCTTTTATATTGTTGTTCAAATCAATTTATGTAAATATGTAGTCATTTGTTGTTTCAAGTTTCATTATATCAATGATATGCATAAATTGCGAATTTTGGGACTCTTTATGCTTGTTTTTGGTCTTGGAATTTTAGTAGTCTTTATGTTCTCAAAAACTTCTTTGGGTTCTTTAAAAAATAAAAAGACAAAAAGATTGTTCTTGCCTTTCTTTTTATTTTCAATTTTTGTTTTTGGTTTCTTCATTATTTTTGAGCAATTGTGAACTTTTTTCGATTGGTTTTGCTTGGTTTCGAGGGAAGTTTGTCATTGAATTTGTGCCCTCCTTGTAGTCAAGTTGGCCTATTGATCTTGAGAAGGAACACATTTTCTTATTGTATGATAACTCATAGAATATTGCACATTCATTATAGTTTGCATTAAGTTAGCTTGCACTGCAGGCATTTTAGTCTTTTTGTTAGATTTTGAGTGTGTGGAGCGTGTTTTCTGAAAAAGAAAAATGATGCTTTTACAAGTTTATTTGTAGAACCTTATAGAAATCTCTTTTCATCGAAGAAAAATAGTTGCATTTTCATATAGCTAAGTTTCTATTGATTTATTTTGCGTCAAAACACCACAATTTTCACTCTCATTTTACGCATGACTTAAAGAACAACCCTTTGAAATCAAGTGCTTAATTAAAAAGAACTAAAACATTTTTCGATTTGTCATTAATTACATCAACAAGTATAGTTATTGAGGGCCTTGTAATAGGTGAGTGGAGAGTTAACTCTCCAAGGCCACTCAAATTGTTAAACATAGATGTTGAATAATAAGTGAAATCTAGTGTCGTTAGAAAGACCGGGAAAGCTCTGTGACTGGGAGTCAAGCACAAGGGAGAGTGAAGACAAGGAAAGAGAGATACCCACTCTCCTACTTGTTGGATCCCGTCTCAAGAATGTTCCACCCGGATTTTGATACGAACTAGTGTCCATAGTTGTTATTCCTAGGGATCATATAGGTCGTTGCAGAGGGGAATCCCATGACACCTGAGGCAGACATTGCTTCACATTCATTAGTACTTCTAGAGGGTACCCTTGCGAAGCTCAGGTACTTGCACCATCAAAGGATTTTATCTGGGGGTTAGTGTAACTATTTCTATTACCTTCGCTGGTAGGCTTGGGCCGTAATTATCCCAAACTATCTTCGGAAGGTCCCTTACTTCACTTTCTTGCATTTTGGTGTTTGGTCCTCAGCACCCAGAGCGGAAATGCTTGGAAGTTGCTTGATTGGTTGCATCTTTAGGGAATATATAGTGGAGTTCTCTTTTCTCTTTGTATTTAGTTGGCTTTAGGTGGATTTGTCTTGTCATTTGGACCTTACATTCTGAGTGACTGACCAACCACTCCACTGGTCTTGAAAGGATTTTTATCTTTCTTTTGAAAGTTGTGGAGTTTCCTTCGTAAGGGAAAAGTTTTTGATTGTGCATCTCTCTTCCTTGGAAAGCCATTTGTACAATCCTGTCAGGGAAAGATCTGTGTATAAGTTGGGTATGGCCAATATTCCTATGGAGGCCAACCAAGGGACCCTTCCAAAAACGGATCCTTGTGATTTTCCTTTCTTTGGAAACATTGGTACCCCCTTGATGGCCACTTTGAATATTCCTAGATTGAATTTTGGACTACCAGTTTGGCTTTGGTCCACTCCAAATATTCCAGATGTTCTTGAAGCTTTTCAGATGAATGCTTTATTTCAATGGCATTAAATGGGTGTTACTTGTTCATATTCTTAAAAAGGGAGATCAAAGATTCCTATTTCTCCTCTCTCTTGTAATAAGAGATCTAAAAAGAAGAGAAATAGGAAGAAGAAGAAGAATAATAATTTTATCCATGAATTATCACCAACCCCTGCAAGTCACATTGAGGGCATAAGTCTAGTCACTATAAGTCATACTAGAAATTCATCACCAACCCCTGCAAGTCATGTTGGAGATGAGATTTCAGCCACTACAAGTCTTGTTGGGGGCATAATTCTAGGCACTGCAAGCCATACTATCAATTCATCACCAAACCCTGCAAGTCATGTTGGAGATAAGATTTCAGCCGCTGCAAGTCATGTTGGGGGCATAATTCTAGTCACTGCAATTCATACTAGCAACGGGTCACCCACCTCTGTGAGTCATATTTCTGTTGACTCACCTTCTTCGGTGAGTAGGGCTAAGGGAATAAGTCCTATCTCTCTTGGGAAAGAGTCACTAACCTCTGCAAGCCATGTTGGGGACTCTCCACCAACCACTGCTAGTCATGTTGGCGGAATGGATTTTGATAAAAAACCTAGGTGTAGAAGATTTAAACCTAAATTCCCTTGTAAGATATGTAAGGGGGACCATCTTGCTCATTTGTGCCCTGGTATTCAAGTGGTACAAAGAATATGGTCCGAGTTTGAAGGTTCTTCTACTCCTAAATCTATTATTATTTCTCAACAATCTCATCAACCATTGGTTGATGAAGTGGTCGAGCCAATGCAATATCTGGCTAATTCCACTCCTCTTTTGGGGGGTGAAGTGACTAACAAAAAAGTATTCTTGATTTCTGGTACAGAGTCTTTTGGTCTAGGGGGCATTCCGGTCTCTTTGAATGTACCCCCTCCAAGTTCTAGGAGAGTCTCCTTTGATTGGGATAATATTGTCAAGCCTCGTCTTCCTTTTCCTGCACCCTTCCAAATAAGGGTTAGAGCTAATTCCACAAACATCTATCGATGTATGGTGGATGAAGGATCCTCTACAAGTATTATGCTCCTTGACTTAGAAAGCTTTGGGTTCTCCAAAGTTGTTGGTAGTTGATAGTTAGTTGTTAGCTTATGATAGAAGATCTGGTGAATCTATGGGTGTTCTTCCTCAATTGCCTATTACTTTAGGTGGGAAGACTATCTTAATTGATATGATGGTGGTTGATCACCCTTTAGACTTTAATATGTTACTTGGGCGCGATGTTGTCTATGCTATGAATGTTGTGGTGTCTTCACTCTTTCGAGAGATGTATTTTCGTCATAACAGAAATATTGTCACTATTGATAAACTTGCATCTTATTCCATGAACCAATTTGAATTTACTACAGAATATCCCTTGGTATGTTCCAAGTGTTCATGTAGACTCTACCAGGCCATGGGTGAAATATGTGGCATTGTATCCTCAATGTTCAATTGCTTCTGAGAAGAATCCTTCAAACTATTGTTTTCCTTCTTAGGACATGGTCCCGATAGTTGACCAAGTGATTTTTATAGCTCCAAATCTCACCAGTATGGTTTGTGATGCTTCAGCCATGGCCTAGGGCAACCCCTCCTTTCAGACCTGGTCATATATCTAAAAAACAGTGTTTTATTCCCTGTACGCGACATTGCCCTGAGTTAAACGCGTGTATACGCGGGTTCATACATACCTAACCCGCGTATATGTATTAAAACACTTAAAATATATATAAAAATTCCTTATTTTCGGGCGGAGATCGCGGGTTTTACCTGCTGATCACCTGTTAGTGCCCGTGGCCTCAACTGTCCCCAACCAATTCCTAACTAAAAAAATACTTTGGAGTTGGTATAAAAAGACATCAAGGGGAAGGCCTAAGGAGGAGAAATCATTGAGTAAAGTTATTATACTGATTTTTTATCCCCCTGATCAGGTCTGAAGACCCTTGTGCCTTCTGCACTTCCCCCATCTTGTATAGGAAACCATTGTTTCCTTTGTGTTTGGATGTTCATTCTTTCCCATCACATCTTGGAGAGAGTAATGGAAGGTGACCTACTAGTGGCTTGAGGTGGGACGGATCCAGAAGGAGGCTGAGCTTGGAGCCTGCAGAAGCGGATTCAGGTGATATTTCTCTTTTTCCATATTGTTTTATTTATCTAATAAAGAAACACGTCTTCTTCCCGAAACGCTTCTTTCTTTGTGTTAATGATATTTATATGTGAAGTTCATACTTGAATAGATGTTTACAAGTTTGTAACTAACTCATCTTTCATATAACATAAAGATCATTTTTTTTTTATGTAAAATCTTGTCCATATACTGTTGTAGTTTGTGGAATTGTGGTTTTTACAGGACCAAGGAGCGGAAGGGACGTGAAGAAGGGTTTGCACCCTTGAGTAACTACCCAAACGTAGGACCTCAGGTATGCCCCTCTCACCCTAGAAGTAGTTATTATAGCATAAACGGTTGTGTGTGTGTGTGTTTCTTAACTTAGATAATTTTCCGTCTGCTAAGGTTTCACCCAAGAACCTTAGGGGATAATTTCCCGCAACAGTGATTTCTCCTATGGGGACACGAGACCCCTTAATTCCCTCTTTTGGTCCTTCTAGTTCTCATGATTTCTTGGAAGTTGATTTGCCTTCACAAAATAACTTTTTGAAGCCATGCGTTTTAACTACCAAAGGAGTCCTTGGCCTTATCCCCGTGAGGTGCTTGTCTTGAAGAACTATTATGCATAAGTCGTAAGGTTGGATGGTTACCTGTACCATATTGTACATATAAGGTACACATTTTAAAGTTTTGTATTCTATAACACAAGCTTTTATCTGAAGTTTATATATGGGATGTATTAACTTCTTGTCTAGTGTTATTAATTATGTCTAAAAAACTTGGAAGAATTCTCCTTTGGGAGATTTTATGGTTGATCCGCTCTAACAGGTATTGGTTCTCGAAACTGGCATATAGGTTAGGTTTTTCAACTAAATTGTGCATTTATCAGTTTCCTTTTCCATTTTGGCCTTAGGATTGACCCCAACAAGATATGACATAGAACCTTCTCATTGCTTAGAAGTCTCATAACTTGTGTGGTAGAGCCTACCTTATCATGGGCACCCTAGATAGTACCTTGTTGTCACTTGGCACCCATGATGAACTTTTGTTCTTAGGCTCAGGAGTCCTCTTTAGTCCCGCCACGACTTGTGCATTGAAGCTTCATTCTCTTACTTCTTCGCTAATTTTATGGCTTTATACCCTGTTAATAGTGTTGGACCCACTAACATGTCAAGGGTATCTCCCAGTAAGAAGTCCCAATTAGACCTCAGACCGTTTGGTGTAAGAGTCCCAATTGTAGGTTGTATGGTAATTCCTTGACTGTGATGTCGCACAAAGGCAAGTAAGATAAATTTTTCAGTAGCAAGGGTGTGACTATTGTAATGAGTCAAGGAAGGTGTATGAGAGGTTCCTAACACAGGTGGGTTGAGATGAGTGCACCCCTTGGCAACTTGTAAGTGTATTTAGCTGGGAAGGGAACACATGAGCGAAGATGCATCACAAGTTCGAAAGCAGGTCAGTCCGTCAATCCAAAGTGAAGGTTAAACCAACAACACATCTACAACAAGATTCACATAATTTCATACAAAAGTGTTTATACACAACTATGTAAGTGAAACAACATAAATTGCTACAACAACCGGAATAGTCCAACTACAATAACAACATATGTGTAAAAACATGTTGGCTCTTATTATAGAAAAAAGTGTAAGTTCCAATCATACAATACATCCATGTAAACCTACTAGCCCCAACAATGGAATGTTACAGCCACATCCGTTTGCTCCTCCAAAGAGATGAACTAGCTTTGTGCAGTGGAGAAGCCAAGACGCATTACAATACTATCCAAGATCTTTCCAAGATAGTCTTATCAGAAGTTTGGCTGACTAAAATCCTATACCATGATTTATAAGGGAATATTTACAACAAAGGGTTGGGTGGCCCTTGACATTCCCCTTTGTGACTCTTCAACTACCCTCATGACTCTGCACCTACTCTATGACTATTACATTCACTATTGACACTTGACTTACACTTGACATGACTCAACATTACAATGCACATGGACCCATGTGAACACAATGGCTTGAGCAAGACAAACTAAACATCACTCTGACATAGACAACTATAGAAGTCCAACTATTAAACATCTTCATCTTGATAAACAGTAACATATTGATGCCAAGCTTTGTAGTCCCTAATAGTGTCTATGTGTTTTGCGGTGACATCCCTCTGAAACCTGACCTTTGCCTCCATAACATCGGGGTACACTGCTCGGGCTCCTCTGTCCAACTTGTCTAAAAGCATGCACATCATTGCATTCAATTTGGTTTGACCAACAACATACTTGTGCATGATGTCTGCATTGATAGGCAAGTCTGGGCTGGTGGCGATGCGCATCAACTCGTCAAAGTACAAGTCAAGCTCTAGACTACTTCTTTGTCTTCGCCTGGGTGAGAGTCCCGATCGATGGGATTGCATGCATGCACACCACAACATCCATACTCTTGAATACTCGTTCATGGGAGGTCTGTATGCTAGTGATGAACTGTGGGAGCTCTTCATAATTCTGGTACTGACTCCAGATACGTGCCTTCAGCTCAACCACATTGACCCTCATCATCTTAGGCAAGTGAAGCGGGGCTCCCTTGTACTTCATCATCCATGTTTGCATGTCATCAATAGTAGCATGCATGTTCTTCAAGATGCGTGATCTTCTAGCACATCGTTGCTGCCATCCATTGAGATGGACGACTACCTTGTGAACAATACGAAACTTTGAGTACAATGCTCGCATAATTGTGTCAAGGGACAATACTTCATCTAGTATTTTATTCTTCAGTTCGGCTTGAGCGGACATTGTCACCAAGTCTCCTCCTTGCTTGGCCATTTGTAGTTCCTTTTCCATTCGCTCGTTCTCAGCTATTAGGAAGCAAACACTTGTGTTAGTGGCTTCGGCATACAATCTGGTTGCATCGGCCAAGGCAACTGGATGTTTGCACACATATGTCACGATCACTTGTTCTTCAACTTGCGCAGGAGATGTTTGATCCTCCAGAGTTGACACTCTACGAGATTGTACAACTCTATGTTGGTATTCATCAAGTGAGATGTTGTGAATCTCTTCTTCTAGCTGATCACCAAGGATCTCAGTGCCTCCTTGGTCATCCAAGACTTGCTCATCATTTAGATGCATTGAAGTGGGTGAGTCAACCTCTTTGTGGTGAGGCGTGAGGTCGGTGTCTAGTTCCAACTCCTATTGCTCCATGTCTGCATCCAACTGTTGAAGTGCTTGTTCTATCTCATGAGTGAAGTCTTGCCCATGTGATAGTTCACCCTATTTGCCTGATTCCAACTGTTCAGATGAATCAACTACTTGTACAGGCACTGCTTTGTCTGTTTTCACATGTTGCACCCCATGTTGTATCTGATGCTACTGTGCTTCCCTCTCCCATTTGAAAACCTCTTGTTCCTTTCGGAGTTGCTCCCTCAGCTCATGTAACTCCTTCTATGCTTCTTCCATTCTCTTCTTGTCCTTTTTCCTTTGCATGATTCGTTTGTCGCGCTGCTATCTCTTTGCCTCTATAGCCATAGCTACTTTATCTACAAGTGGATTTGCTCAAAACTTGTAGCTTTTCTCCTCCTCCATGTGATCGTCAATATTCCTCTTCCCTTTGTTATGCACTAGTATGCTTGGCTCTTCTGCCACTGCTACTACTGCTGGTGCTCTCTGTGATGCTGCTTCGCTAACCACTCCAAAACGAAGCCGACTGGTTCATTGGGTCTAGAGAAACTGTAGCAATATCTCCATGGCTCCTTCTCGGCCCAATGAAATGCCCCGTGGATCCATTTGAACTAAAATCTCGTGCAGTGATATTTCACAACGCAATGTGGGTCATGCAGATTGTAGCTTCGAAGGTCGAATGTGTACTTCTTCATCAATTCTTCTTTGACATCCACTTTCTTGATACTTCAGATCTAATATAACCCAATCTGCAATGGAAGAGTAGGCCAAGGTTCCTTCTTCTTCCGATGTAGTCTAGTTGTCAATCCTGCCGAGATGTGATATGCTACTTCCTGCATGACAAGTACATCCAAGAAAAATTTTGGCAGAACATGCAGAGGCTTCTATGCACTGAACATTCAGATGAAAGTGTCAGATGATGAGGCATACCAATCTGCAATTCCTATAAGTGCCTCCATTGCTTCCTTTGACATGCAAGGTGGATCTTGTTCGAACATCATCTTGTACATAGGGGTCAAAAAATGATCAAACAGTCATGTGATTACTCCTTTGAAGTTGCATTCGGACAACAACTTGAAATATATGTTCACAATAGTCTCCATTGGTTACCATGCCCACTCCAAGCCCAGGAACTCCTGTTAGGCACAAACTGCATATAGGATGTAGGCAGACATGTAAATCTCTGCATGCATACCTCCAGGTGACTGTCAAGACTTCATTACTTTCTCCTTCAACTGATGAGTCAGTATGTTGGACCAGTTACATGGTTTTTCTTATCTAGCCAATTGGTTCGGTACAACCACCCAACTCTGTGGGAAGGTTTCCGTGCTTGCTTGGCCATACAGTCGACAAGAAAATATGATCAAGTATTGGTACGCCTTCCTCAGTATCTTTCTCTTGTAGACCTGGTTGGGTGCCAACCTGAATCGAGCTAGCTCCTTTACCCAATTCTTCATAATGTCTTTGGAGTTAGCAATGCTGTTGGGTAAGCTGAATGGAGTCTCCATGATAGTCACAGGCTCTAACATTTGATACATCTCATCATAATATCATTCCCAAAAGGTCACAAGCTTCATCCCACTGACACTGCTCAAGGTCATCATCTCGGGATCAGTGTGAGAGATGATCTAGTGTATCATGTCCACGCATGGGAACATAAGATATCTACATACAATCCGATACAAGTCGGACTTGTGAATTTTCATGTACATCTGACGGTCTTCATGGTGTTCCCAAAAAGTGCCTGCAAATGTTTGATTGACCTCTTACCACTTTAGTTTGATGTGCTTGTCTAGATACAACTTTGTATCTTCATAGATCGATAGACTAGAGGACACTTGCTCAACTGTTGCTCCAGCTGCATTCCCATCAGTGTCCCAAGATCCTGTTCTCTTGGAAGCCATTGAGACAAATGAACACCTTAAAGATCTGGAGACAAGAACATGCATGGCAAGAAATATGTCAGTGAAAACAAAGCAACTTCGGGGAATGACACAACACATACCTGGGAAACTGATGGGCAATATTGCGCAATTTCTTCTAGGAGGCAGGGTGATTGGCTGCCATAATTGTGCAAAAGGTAGTCTAGGTTATCTGGGAGGTAGGAATGGCTACTGGATTTGCGTAATGTGCAATCCGGGCTGGTTGTTGGCCGCTGGGATTGTGCAATGCACAATTCCATTTGGGAGTGACTACAGGCTCAGGGACTGCATTGCACAATTTTCTGGGCCAGCAGCCACTACCCCTTAGAAATGTGCAAAACAGTCATGGAGGGTAGTGCTAGGCCTCTTGCCACTTCAGTTTGATGTCCTTGTCTAAATACAACTTTGTATCTTCATAGGTCAACAGACTAGAGGACACTTGCTCAACTATTGCTCTACTTGCATTCCCATCAGTGCCCTGTGATCCTATTCCCTTGGAAACAATTGAGATAGATGAACACTTGAAAGATATGGAGACAACTAACATGCATGGCAAGAAATTTGTCAGTGAAAAAAAAGCAACGTCAAGGAATGACACAACACATACCTGGGAAATTGATGGGCAAGTTTGCGTAATTTCTTCTGGGAGGTTGGGTGATTGGTTACAAGAACTGCACAAAAGGTAGTCTGGATTGTCTAGGATGCAGGAATGGCTGCTAGATTTGCGCAATGTGAAATTGATGCGGATCGGATCCATAAATGATTCACAAAGCACCTTGATTATATCGGGACGAAACAAATCCTTAATGAAATCCAAAAACAACATCAAAAACCTCCTGAACTAGTGTCCATGGTAGCCGACACGAAATGATGAGGACCTCGGTCAAAGCGCACTGACCGAGGCCCATGGAGATTACACAGGAGGCCAAAATAGCCCCTGGGAGCCCCGGATTGAGAAAAGGAAGTGCTAATTGCGCATCGCTAGGTGAACAGGGCCGAAATGGGGAGCCTTAAGCACTCGGTCACGTTGGGAGCTAGAAAACCGCAGACGGAAAAAGGTAAAAAGCACCAATGTATGATGGTGGGACCCATAGCCTAGAAACCGACGGTTTGATCGGGACGCCCTTGAACGGTAAGCAGTTTTGGAGAAAGTGGAGCGATCACAATCAACGATCGACGTGTGGCAGCGGAGGTGAGAGAAAAACCGCCATGATCACACGTTAACGGTCGAGCAAGTTAACCACGCTCAATGTGTGTATGAAGTTGGATCTGGAGGAGCCCAGATCGGACAGCTAAGATTGCGCCCGATGGAAAGAAACAAAATCGACAGGGAAATAAGCTGCGATTTAAAAAGGATTTGGAATCTGTTGACCAACACAGTAGAGGAAGAGTGTATTCGCGACATAACCAGAGGAATGAGTTGACGAAGCATGTTGGCACCAGTTAGATGGAGACACGTGGCACTCCCTAAGCATTCATGATGACGCTGAACAGGGAACTCCAAGCACAGTTGCAGGAGGATAATTGGCGCAGGCGAGAGAGGAATCGAACAGGCATAGGATCGACTGATTAAAGCCATGAATAGAGAGATAGTCGAAAAGAGGAGAGGGAGAATTAGGAGAAGAATCAAAGAAACCAGAGAGACAGTGAACAGTGAACCCCGAGAGGAGGACTGAACACAGAGAGTAATAAAGCCAAGCAGAGGAGACAGAGGGCCAAGCTGACCATAGGCAGCATCGAGCACCAGAGAGCTTGAAGATTTGAGCCTTCCCATAGAGGGATCAGTCTGGATTGAGCACCACAGTTGGCTCTTTCCACTGTAGACCAAAGGTCACAGAGCTAGTAGGAAGAAAAAGAGTCTGTGAACTCTGAGTGGCTTGGGGAATCCAAGAACCACCCTGCCAAGCAAAATTTGCTATTAGGAGAACTCATATTGAGTCCTTGCATTGTAAATTCTTTGTTGTAAGACACAATAAAACCAGGCCACCACTGAAGCTGGACCGGAGACGTAGCCCTGGAGAATAGGGTGAACTCTTTATTAAAAATTGTTTGTGTCTAGAATTTCTTACTGTATTTCTCTGTTGTCTTTCCATTTAAAATGTCTGTGTATTGGCAATCTGATCGATCCATTATTTCAATAACACAGAACACACACTAGCACATGAGTCTGTAATACATTTTGTTTAATAAATCTTCAATTGAGGTCACTCATAGGGTGATTATCAGATTAGAAATCCAGACTGGCTCCTGGGATTGCGCAATGCACAATTCCAGCTGGGAGTGACTACAGGCTCAGGGACTGCATTTCGCAATTTTTTGGGCCAACATTCGCTGCCCCTCAGAAATGTACAAAACAGTCCCAGAGGGTAGCACTGGGCATAAATGCGCATTTCTGGAGAGGAAGGCAGAGCCTTCCTTCCCTAGATTGCACAATGCAGTCTCAGTGAAGGCAGACTTCGGGCCAAGGTTGGCCTGACTCGTCGACGGACAACTGAAAGAAAATAAGACAGTGAATGCATGGTGACACTAAGTGATAGAAGAAATGATTGTCAGTGCATGCAAAACATGAATTAAATATTCAGCAAACAAATCAACATGCATGTCGGTGAAGCGATTTGCCGGTTCAACGAACGTTCTTGCAAAATAGTTTCATGCATGCAAAAATAATGAGATAGCAACGAAACTGAAATAGAGCTAGGAAAAGCTAGTATATAAGTAAATGACAGAAAGCATTCAAATAAATCAAGCAAACAACACTTGCACAATACACAAAAATCGATAGAAATGCTAAAAAAGACAAGTTGAGGACACTTACCTACGAATAACTAAGCCGGATGTGTCGAAGAGTCTTGGATTTGTTGTGGGATGTCAGAGCTCCAAGATCGATGTGAAAGAATGAGCTTTGATTTGCTGAATAAATAAGTTTGCGCTCTTGACGCACATGCCACAAATATAGGAAAAAGCGACTTAGAGGGAAGTTCCTAAAACAACTTTGCATGCAACCCCCGGCTACTAAAAATAGTTCCCTAAATCATGGGATGCCTTTTGCATGTTTGCTTTTTCTATTCTAGGAAGAACAAGCCATGGATGCATGCAAGTCAAGTTTCCTTAGTCCTAGGTGAAACTGGTCAACCAAACTACTCATGCATGCAGTCTCTCAACTGCTTGAGAAAAATGCACATTTCTAGCTGGGAGCTGGGTTGACTGCCTAGGAGGTTTGTGTGATTTCTGGGCAGAGCATTTAACTACTGCCCATATTTTTGAAATTTATGGGTTGAGCAACCATGCTGGGGAAATTTGCGCAATTCTTGCTCGGAGTATTGGCCGGTAGAATTGCAGAATTCTGGAGCCCAACAGGCTATCAGATAGTATTGTGCAATTTCTGGAGGGAAGGTTGGTTGCCCTCCAGAAATGCGCAATTTTCTCAAGGAAGCTTCTCACCCTGTAGCTAGACCAAGCCCGAGTGAATAACTTGAGAGGGAAATGCATCAAACTATGATCGATAGGCTGCTTTTGTGCATGAAAAACACTAAAGCTTGTGTACTTGAAGAAGCAAGACAAGGTGCTATAAAAGGTAGGTAGGGAGGCTCCAAAACGGGTTAAGGAAAAATTTTGGGGGATGGTTGTAGCCACTACAACACTTGGCGACACACTGTCAGAACTCTAGCTCTCTAAATGGACATTGTTCATGAAAAGCAATTCTAACACCTTCGGAAGTATTGTTCAATTCTCAGCTCATCTTGGTTTCACAGTAGCTTGATTATAAGATGTAGCATCTGCCAAGCTCTTGGTCAATTAACACACATTCCAAGCCAAGGCAACAAAGTTGTTTCGATTGGGGTTGAGGGGTATATTGATGCACAAGCAATATAGTCGTCATAGTCGTAGTTTTATCTTTGGTGTTGATTCATTGCCAGCAGGTCTGGACAGTACCCCAGCGGAGTCACATAGGAACACAAGGATGGCTCTGTTGCCAGTGAGCCTGGTCAGTACCCTAGCGGAGTTACTTGCATCACATCCTTGCGCAGGAAACATTTCTCTTCTTTCACCTTATTCATTTTGAATTTTGAATTTTTTTACTTTTTCATTTTGAATTTTGAATTTTTTCAACTGTGCATAACACTTATTCATTTGATAGGTGGAAGAGGGATCCCAACTTATTGAGAGAAGAAGAGGTTGTTCCAGTAGAGAAGTAGTTTATTATATCTCTAATGTGCTTGTTAAGGTTTTCCCCCTCACCTTGCTCTACTTGAATGCGCTGACAAGGGTTAACCAAAAACCAACTGACTAGAGAAGGTGACACTAGTTAGCGCGCAAGCGTTGTGTTTTCACCAAGGTTCACTTCAAACAATACGTATTTTCCTTTGATGTACCATGGGCTGAAAGTAACAAGTTCTTCATATAGAGGTAAGATGAAAGACAACCAAGTAGTGATAGCTATACAAGCCCTCATGTACTTCAACCAACTCACTTCAAGAGCCATACATGGTTTCACGCTAAACTAATCTACAAATGAAACAAGTGAACTATACGAAACAAGCAAACTAACAAACAAAAAAGAAAAGCAAGACCAGAAGTAAAAGTGAAAGCAAAGCAAGTAAACAAACAAGAAAGCATGCAAACAAACAAACTAAGCGAGTAAGCAAACAAGCATGCAAGCAAACTGATTGAAAGAAAACACTACTCTTACTCCTACACTAATGGTGCATGGGCCTGATAATGTGAAGTGATATTTCCAATGCAACCACTGGCACATTGGTTGACCCATGTTGGTGAAGGCTTGGTCCGCGAGCAACGCAGTTGTGCGAACTAGCAAGTAAGAAAGATATAACAATGAAGACAACCACACTTCATGTTTGACTGTGCCCACAAGACATAAGTGAGTACAAGTGCATGATGAGAAGTTCATGGACTTATCATGTTGTGTGACACTACATGCAACTTTGAAGCACAAGCACACTCTTGACTGAGACATGCAAGCAAACGAAAGAAACAGATATAACTTGCATCATACACGTGTGCTTGTAATGTAAGATTCCTCCAATGCATTAGCGATGGGATCGTGTAGTTCGAGTGGAGGAAGTGTGATCTTTGTGTGAGGTGGATCTTCAATGCATACAGATGAGTGATGAGGATCCTTGGGTGATTGAACAGTTTCATGATCCAAAGTGAGACTAACCCCAAGAGAGTGAGGGCCTGACATAGCCATCAGCTTGGGCTGAAGTGCCTTGACAGTCTTGGGTGTTTCAACTTCGTCATCAGATAGATCATCATAAACCGACGGCTTCAAAAGATCAACTGTGATAGAGTCGTGATTGTGATCAAATACGGAAACAAATGAACCACGACCTCCATGATCAGAAAAATCAATGATTTCATCGACATCCTCATGATCAGATGAATCAAAGAGAGGGGTAGATGAAAAGTGAACAAACTCATCCTCTATGTTTCTAGAAAAGACAGATGAAAGATCAAGTGGAATTTCAATGAATAACTTATCCTCTCTGTTGTCAAATGGTGGACCAACATTCGGTGAGTCCTGCGAGTGATCAACAATGGGTGTGTCCGTGGATGAGGGCACACATATGAAATCATGGATGACAGGTTCACCAAAGATGTTAGGAAATAATGGAGGGGGCTCGGACGGAAGGGATTCCTCCTTCGCCGAGTGTTGATGCTCAAGCTCCCACTCATACTCTTCATGAATGACAACACATGTTGGTTTTGTAACACCAACTCTCTCAATGGGTTGTTCATCGTTCACAACAAGTGAAGAGTCCTGAATGGATGAACACAAGACAATATCATCTGGAGGAATTCCCGAGTGCGAAGACGAAGGTTGTAGAACAGAATGCATATGAGAACTCGAAGGAATCACAACCAAATCTGCATGAAAATTGAGTGACGTGAAGTTGGTAGAATGTGAAATATGAACAAGTGTGTGAGCATGATATTCAACATCACTAGGCAGTGGTGGAGCTATTGAACGAGAGGAAGGCGGACAGTCAGTTGAGACAATGCTTTCATCCACTTGAGATTGTGCAGCTCCATCAATGAAGAAATTTGAGCGAGGCTTGATCTCAAGCTTCTTCTTGGGGTGGGCAGATTTCTTAAGGAAATACTCGAACCAGTCCCAAATATAGGTAAATTTCATCTGGCTCCTTGGAGCTTCAAACTGCAAGTCAAGGAAGCATTGCCAAAAAGCAATAACCAATTCATGCAGAGCCTTCCGTTGTTATAACATTTTTTTGGTAAAGATAGTCCAGATCAAAATGATAGAAAGTGTCTTGAATGAGATTACATAAATGCTCAAGTGAGTGCATGCTGTCAGCCAGTAGGTTGAGTAGCCAATGACATGGAGATTCATGAAGTGTGTGTGCAAGCATCAAGATGACATGTTTGTCAGAACACCCATCTTCCTCATGAAACATGGCAAGAAAGTCGTGTAAGTACTCAGGCCAGGCCACTTCGCCTTCACCATCATACGTGTAAGTGGACAAGGATCGAAAAACTCCCCCATGATGGAGACATCTTCACAATTCGAAAAACATCGTGGAGGGAGAAGAGTGCAAGAATCCATGAAAGGTATGAAAAGGTTCAAAACTAGATGAGAGGACACATCTTATCATTTGGCCCTCCTTCTAGTGCAAAAAATGTTGATGGTTTTGGACCCACCAACATGTCAAGGGGATCTCCTCAGTAAGAAGTCCCAATTAGACCTCAGACTGTTTGGTTTAGGAGCCCTAGCAGTGGGTCATATGGTAATACCTTGACTGTAATGTTGCACATAGGCAATAATATAACTCTGTCAGTAGCAAGGGTGTGACAGCTGCAGTGAGTCAAGGAAGGTGTATGAGAGGTTACCAACACAGGTGGTTTGAGATGAGTGCACCCCTTGGCAACCTTGTGATGCAGGAAAGGTTTCCCTCCGCGGATAGAGGCAACCCCTCTAGCCCTAGAGTGGATCTAGTCACAGCGAGGACAGATCAACAATTGATTTCCTTAAATAGTCATTATTGGAGGCCTACCTCAACCGATGGTCGATGAAGTTCTGTTGCGTTGCTCCAGATTCCGCTTCCTTCTCCGTAACGAGTGATCGACAACCAAAGTCTTGACATCGCAAGCCTTCTCAGAGGATCTAGCCAGTATGTTTCTCAAGCATTCACTCTTCAAGGATGAATCTCCCAACATACCATGTCTCTCTCTCACTCATAAGATTTAACACAAAGTTAAGGGCACTCCACAATATTCCACAAGCTATCAACAATCCCACACTTGTCACACCCACACTAGCTATCTATCAAACTCAAAAGTACTAATAGCACTGCTCAATCCAAAGCATTCCCAACTAGTTGATCACATCAAAGGTGAGTGCTTTAATAGGAGGAGTCTCCATGAAATGTGGAAGAGAGAGCTTATCCTCAAGGAAGGTAGCACAAATGAAGGAACTGCCTTACCAGAGGAGGAAGAGCGACACAATCTATGCCAACAACCAGGTCTGGAGACATCCAGAAGGCCGACTGTTGGAACGAGTTCGCCCAAACTGGATCATCGCGGGACATAAACTGATTAATCGCGACCTCATCGTAGGAAGGCAATGCATAAAGGCTCATCGTCACAGGACACAACTCATTATCCCACGCTGGGTCTAGCAATCCGACCGTCGCAGGAAACAGATGTACTCTGGCGACGGTGTCGCGACGAGACCATTATGGAGATGAGAATGTCACGCATATTAAGGGTTTACTAGCGATGAGGTAGAAACTTAAGGAATAAGGGTCATTTGCAGCAACCGAGAGCATTTGATTAATCTTCTTGCATCAATGGGAAGATATGAACATGTTGATTTGACACATGACACAATAGAAGGACTGAAATGAGGACAATGAAAAATTATTATGTAACAGATGCCCCCTAAAGCGTGAAGCCTGAGAGAGTGGGAGGGGTGAAATGCTTTACGAAATTGTCTGAACTGGAATCACCTTAAAGATCTCGCAAGCACAAGTACAACTGATATCTGTAGTAACACCATCTACCTTATATGTTGTAGTTCATCACAACAACATCCTATATGTTGGCACCTGAGTTGTATGCCATACCATTTTTTCTACTATTTGACTTGGTACTCTTTTGGATCAACTTTATGACTTCAATGATCATCTTTCTACTTTAGCATCATTGATCTGTTCTTTATATGTGATATTGTGACATGTACTTTTATGGATATGATCAAATGATCCAGTATGTATTTTAAGTTCTTTTATACTTGTGTACATATTGGGTCCTCTTTTGTATTTTATATGCGAACATACTTTATTATCTATGAGCATGGGTATGCCTGCCTCAGACAACAACTTTCTTTCTGATCTCTTCCACTGTCTTGGCAGGCTAACATCTGGTGAACTCCTCTCAGGTCCTGGCATGATTCTTTCTATACACTTAATACATTTCAGCCATCATGTACCCCTTTTGACCTCATATGTTTGGGGGCATCTGTTATAGCACCATTTACCACCCTTGGTAAATTTGATGCTTTGTGATATGGCCTAGGGCAACCCTTCCATATCAAACTTGTTCCATTTTCTAAAAAACAATGTTTTAAATCCCATACACATTTTTTCCCTATCTAAAGCGTGTGCACACGCAGGTCAGCTTATACCCAACCCATGTATATGTGTTAAAAAATTAAAAAATATATAATCTCCCTTAATTCGGGTGGGGTTTATGGTTTTGACCCGTTACCCAACTACTATAGCCTATGGCCCAACTATTTCCCAATTGAAAAAACTAATTTGGAGAAGTATAAATAAACCTCCATGGGAAGGCCTAAGGGAGGAGAAAAGATTAGATATTGATATTATAGTTGATTACATCCCCGATCAAGTCTGAAGATATCCATGTGCCTTCTGCATTCCCAAGTCATAGGAAACACATGTTTCCTTCGTGAGATGTCCATCATCCCTTCATGACATTCTTGTGTGTACTTATGGAGGAGGATTGTTGAGGCCTGGGCAGGACGGAGCCGGAGGACGGTTTCACTTAGAGCCAGTGGATGACTGAGGTTGTAGTTCTTTCGTATTTTCTTTAGCTTACATCAATAAAGAGGTATTGCCTTGTTCTTGATGATTATGGTATTTATGCATTAATTTATGTTATGATTTGCTTATAAAATCTAATGTTAATGCTTATTTGCTTACATGCTTATATGATCTAACACTTATTTCATGAACATGCTTTCTATTACTACTGTTGTACATGCCTTGATAGAATGAGTTGCAGGTTTTAAGGCATTGGAAGAAGCAGAGGGTTTGGATCCTACGGGAACGACCTCAAATATAGGATCTCTGGGTAATACCTCTTCTTCCTACTTCAGTAGTTTAAGTATTAAGACTGTTTGTTTGTGTGTCTCTTTATGTTGTATGCCCTCCGCTCTATTGGGATTCTCAACCCAAGACCCTATGGTGATTCTACCCATAACGGGCATGGAGGATTGCCTGGATTGACAATGGTTTTTCCTAGCCTTTCCATTTCCTGGATAGCCATGGTTTTGTGGGTTTTACCATTTTGTTTTCTGGTTGGTGCTCAGGTTACTTATGGTTGTGGGTTGACTTATTATTTCATGGAGACTTGGTTGGAAAAATGCTCTAGAAGCCTTGTAACAACTTGGGTTGAGTTACTACTCCTGGAAGCCTTTGTTGGACAAAATATCTAGATCCCTTGGTGGCTTGAGTTGCTAGTCTTGGAAAATTTTGTTGGAAAAAATAGTTTGGAGCCTAGTGACAGCTGTGGGATGAGTTACTTGTCCTGGAAGCTGGGTTAGAACAAAACTTTGGAGCCCTGGACAACTTGGATAGAGACCAATCTGGTGATGGCTAGTGATGTCCAACCATAAGGTGGAATCACTGGTTGATGGTTGAGGTGGTTTGGCCTCTGGAAGTCTTGGTTTGGTTTTCTTGGTTTATTCCATGAGATCCCACATTCATGTTTAGAATATGGCACAAGGGTGATTGGATGAAAGAAATAGTTGGTTCAACCCAATCTATGGTCAGGTGGTACATGGAAGTCCCTGACTTGGTTGGATTTGCATATGTTAATAGGAGCTCATTTCCTCTCGTGTTCTATGTGTAAATTTACTTTCTATTATGTGGCTATGATGGTTGTTCGGTTATTTTGGTTTATCTAGTTATATGCTAGTTACAAGCATGGTTTTATCATATTCTTGAGTTATGGCTCTCATCATGTTTTGGTTAGTAGATTAAATGTTAATGAATGAATGAAATAATAGATGATAATGTCGCTATTGTGAGAGGGAATCAAACCTTATTGATGATTCCCAAATAAGTATGAGACACCTAGGATCAGATATAAGAATATGACCTGTAGATTACATGTTCATGATGTGTTTGATGAAATGTGTGTCATGGATAGGCCTGGTTAGGTCAATTTATTGTTTAAGCTTTATCTGAAAGGTTTTTTCATGGTGTTATTCATTATTCTGGAAAGTTTCATGAAGTTTTCGGTAGTGGTCTGGAGACTAGCCTGAAAAGGTGGCTTAAATATCGCAGTCAGTGGCATAGAACTAGGTAAAAAGTCTGCAGTCGCATGGAGGCCTTGTTGTGGGAGAAACTAGAGGGTTACATTCACATGGAGGGCTTGTCATGGGAGAGACTAGGGGTTTAGTTGAGTTAAGAAGCAAGTTAACTCAGGGGTTGGGCACCTGGAGTGACTGGTTAGCCCCTAGGAGTCCTGTAGCTCCCGAGGAAGGTCAATTTGGTCTTGGTTTGTCTATTCCACTTCCTTAACTGTACTCGGGAAGTTGAACCATATCATAGTAACTCTTTGTCACATACTTACCGTGGTGGACCGGTAAGTTTGGGTAAGTGTGGGAGGAGAGTGTTAAACAATGTATTAAGTATGTTATGTGAGGATAATAATTTTAAAGTCCTAGGAGGATAGTGCAAAGTACAAGAAAGATAATGGGAAGATGAAGATATCTAATACGACTAGCGTGAAACAACATTATATAAGGAATTGTAAACAACCCATTAGTGAGAATTGTATGGGTTTGAGTATGAGAATGGAATAAAGTCCCATAAAAACAAAAAATGAAGATGTGACATGAAAAATAAAAACTTGAGTTGAGCCACATATTCAGTCAAAGGCAAGTGGAAGGCTTGTCACATACCTATGGATGTTTTTATCATTATGTCACTGGATGGATGCCAACTAGTCTTGGCTAGAAGAACATGAGTAGAAGTACACGGGGAGGGTAAATTGAGTCCCATCCTACATAGAAGTGAATTGGTCATATTTTTCATGACAATCCCCATCCACGAGGTTAACCCTAAGCACAATTTGAGATACGAGAAATTCTGGGATATCCTCAATTGATTATCTTGTAGTATATATTGGTGAATAAGTTGGAAATGATTGAAAGACACCTCATAGACCATATGTGACCTAAATATGATCTAAATTTAAACAAGAACAATTTTTTTTTATAGATATAACCATAAATATAAATATGTAGCAGAAATAACACTTCATTTCACTAATATCAATTTCTGAATTATGCTTACAAACAAAATGGAAATAATACTAGCTTGGGCAATGGTAGCTTATCTATAAGAAGAGATGTGACGGCTACATGCCTCTGAACTGTGTTACAATGAGGCTCAAGGACCTATTTATTACTGAAAAATATGAGAAATACCTAAAAAAAAAACCTAACGCCAAGGGATGAAACACCAAGAGTTTATGGGCCCCGTTGGGGTTAGTTGGGTAGCCAACTTCCCGAGATCGTAACTTGGTCATATTATCTTCGTTTGGCACGTACAATACCTTGTTGAAAAGGTCTCTTCGACTAATAAATTTTTTTCCACATGCCCTTGCTTATGTATATGGACCTACAACGGACCTCAAAAAAGAAACGTTGTTTAGGGGGTCAAAATTGCTCTGAAAGTTCATGATCTGAAAGACTGCTAAAAATAGTAAATGTTGAAATAAACAAGGAAACAATTGAAAGCGAATGGAGGTCTAGATGGAATAGGTGGGTGGCCACCAATATCCATCTGGTTGATACCTCCCCCCTTAGGAATCAATGGTTCCCATTTCATGTATAGCCTCCATGAGGTGAGGAAATTTATGTTAATCTTGGTCACTGGTGAGCCACTTGCCAACTTTGACAACCTGATATAGTTGGATTTTTTGCTGGCAAGTGTTCTTGACCTATGTGTCCATAATCTGATAAGCTGTGGCATGTTCCATGTAGTCTGGATTTAACTCTGTGGGTGTGATTTTTTCTTCAATGTCTTGTGTGTCTAGTAATGGTGGGAAGTACGGTCAAAGGAGGTCCACATTGAACATTGGGTGTAGACTAAGGAATGGGGGAATGCTGAGCTCAAAAGAATTGTCTCCCACAACCTTGGTAATGGTGTAAGGACCATATCAGAGTGGTTTGAGCTTCTGATGGGCTCCGGTAAGACATTCTTTCTACAAATGCAACCAAACTTTGTCGCCAACCTAAAACTTGTTTGGCACCTGATGTTGATCATGTCGTTGTTTGTACTTGGCATTTGACTTCTCCAATATTTCGTGAACCTGATGGTGGATGTGTTGGATGCATTTAATAAATATAGTCGCTTTATCTACCTCAGACGATACATGTGTGTATTATGTCTATGTAGTCGCCTGAGGCATGGAAACATCAATCAGACACAACGGTTGAAATCCTAGACTCACTTGAAAGGGACTGCGACCAGTTGAGATATGGAGAGCTCTATTATAACTGTGCTGCACATATGGAAGACTCTTGTTGGGTCTTAAATGCGGATGAAAATTAGAGTTTCATTTACTATCAACCCAGGTAAGTAAAACTTCGAGGAACATCCACTGTATGTGGACTTAGAGACAAACTATACTAAGCTAGTTGAAGAAATGCCAAAGATCCCTTACAGGAGGTTTTTCATTGGGATCTCCAACATCTATTTAGTCATTTAACAAAATGAAATATAAAAATTAAAAGACATTGTGATAAGTGTAAGAAATATTAAAGCTCGCTTACATGAGACTACTCATTAATATTTCTAATCATCCTAATCAACAAAACCTAATTCTGACTGATTGCATGAAATATTAAAGCTCTCTTACAATAGACTATTCATTTATATCTCAAGCATATAAATGAGAAACTTAAACTAATGAAATCAAACATTAAATAAAAAATCAGATTCATTGAAGGAAACATTAATACTTTCTTACGAAAGTTCATTCGTTAATATTTCAAACATATGAACCTAATAATTTAATCTAATGAAATTCAAAAACAAATATAAAATAAAAGCCTACCAAAATAAAAGTGTACTTGCTAGGCAATGGGGATCCTTCCAAGGATTCACAAGCACACCAAAAGAGAAGTCAAATGTAGAGGATCAAAGAAGCTCTGTTTTATTCATCATCAATTGCAAATTACAATTACAACCATTACAATGATTCTCCAAATCTAACTTTTCATTACCAACCTATAAGATACTCAGATTCTAAATTACAAATGAAGGACTATGTTCTAAAATTCTAAAATTAAGATTACAAATGAAGGAGATAACACTCCTATTTATATAAAAGCTATGATAACAAACTCATAAATGTAGACCCACTATTCCCCCCTTTGATCCACATATTTCTCAACCAATGGTGACACATAACCCTATCCTCCATGATCTCCTCCATGAGGTCCATGATCTTCTCCATGAGGTCTTTGATCTCCTCAAATTCGAATTTGAACATAGAGTGCCACATACAAATGCCTTGGAAGCTTCATTTGTACCTACACATGTCAAATTTCTCATTCCAATTGTTAGGTATAAGTATATGGATATTATTTTCTAAAGTTTAACCACAAATTCACTTAAAAATACTAAGAATTAATAATGTTTTGGAAAACATAATGGTAACCCATTTAATGATGAAAGTGAAGCTGATGTGGTGACATGGTGGTGGAATAGAGGTGAGAAAATGTGTGAATGGAGTGAAATTGGATGTATTTTAAGG
>APFE030382458.1:0-16924 GCA_000404065.3 Pinus taeda | reverse complement strand
TATTAATAAATTAATTTTAATTGACCCAATTTAACCGTCTTCCATAAAATTAATTATAAATCAATTATAAATAAGATCAATTGCAATTAAGAGAACAATAATAACAAATAGGGCATTTAGAAGATTAGGTACAATAATTAAAGTATTAGAATATACATATATATTTAGGTTAGATTTAATGAATTAATTAAATAAATATTAACATATATATATGTATATATTTTTACGTATAAGGGGGTAATATTTGAAATTAAATAAATGAATTATTTCTACCAGATTAACCTAACTCTGAATATAATAATATTTTAATATTAAATTAATTAGAGGAAGTTTGACTGGAGTTCTTGAATGATAAAGTAGCCGTTAGAGTGTTTTAGCCGTTGGAGTCTCTGCTTAGACTATTTAAAACGCTGAGCTAGATCTGTATTTTCAACTTGTCCTGACGATGAACCACATTGGTTGGTTCGAAACGCGTTAGCAGAAATCTTTCTTATGTGATTTACGCTGAAGCTCTCCTTATAATTACCATGTTTGGCAGAAGGGAGGGCAGATATATAGTCCATGGAGATGGATTTTCATGGTTGGCTTGGAGTAGGTAAAGGAGTGTACAAACTTTGCTTCTTAATGGATGGCTTGGTGATGGCACAGATAGTGTAAGATCTGATATATTTCCCAATGTCCAGTCGAAGTTTTGGCCAATAGAAGTACTTTTGTAGTACAACCATAGTTTTCTCCACCCCAAAGTGTCTTGTGATCTGACTGTAGTGCGCCTCCCAAATCAATTTGGCATGCTCACTTGGAGGAACACAAATGTGGCCTAGGTAGCATAATAATGCATCCTGGAGGTGGAAATCAAGAACTTTCTTCCCATCTACTAGCATTTGGTATGTAGAGGTGAACTCTGGATCATTTTTGTATATTTCCGGCCATCTAGAGGTCTTTGGACCATGAGTTGAGAACAATAGTCAGTGCTGCAACTGGGGCTGACTGAGGCAGTGTGCAACATGATTGGTGTTGCCCTTTTTGTATTTAATGTTCAAGTGGAATTGTTATAGATATGTATACCACTTCTGATGGCGATCGTTCTGCAACTTCCCCTATGTCTGTATAAACTGAAGAGGTCGGTGATCGATGTGGATGACCGTCTCCCTCCCTAGAATGTAGTGCTTCGACTATTGGCAAGCCTGCACGATGGAATACATTTCTTGATAATAGGTGGCGTAATTCCGAATTGTATCAGAAAGTGTCTCACTATGATAGGCAACTAGATGCCCATGATGGGTGAGGACTGCACCAATAGCATAGTCTGAGGCATCTGTTTCAATTTCAAATGAATTTTGCAGGTATGGTAGTGTGAGTACCGTTGCAGAGTAGAGGTGGTGCTTCACCTCAACGAACACCTTCTATTGGGACTTATACTAGGAAAAATTTTATTTTTCCCCACCCTTAGTAATATGACTCAAAGGCCAAGTGATATGGGAGAATCCCAACATGAACCTCGATAAAAAATTTGCAAGGACCAAAAAGCTGTGAAGCTCCGTTAGAGTGCTTGGGGCTGGCCAATCCCGAATGACTTGGATATTGGTCGGGTCCACATGCACGCCACACTCATCTATGATGTACCCCAAGTATTGGACCTGACTCATGCCAAAGTTGCATTTCTCCAAGTTAGCACACAATTTGTGATGCCGGAGGGTTTGAAGGACCTGCGGAATGTGTTGCAAGTGTTCTTCCCAACTCTGGCTGAAGATGAGGATGTCATCCAGATAAACCACCACGAATGGGTTGGTGAAGGGCCACAAGATGTCATCCATTAGCCTCATAAAAGTAGTGGGGCCATTTTTCAACTCGAAGGGCATAACCAACCATTCAAAAAGGCCTTCCTTGGATTTAAAGGTAGTATTCCATACATTTGTGGGCTCTGATGGAACCTAGTGATAACCTGACTTCAAATAAATCTTGTTTAAATACTTGGCCCCCTTGAGTTGGTCCAGTAGGTCATCAATATGTGGGATTGGATACCTGTTCCTGACAATGATTTTGTTTAATGCTCGATAATCAATGTTGATCCTCCAAGTTTCATCCTTCTTTTGTGCTAGCATAATCAAGATCCCACAAGGTGAGGAACTTGGTCTGATGTGCCCTTTTTGTAACAACTCCTGGATTTGTTGCTTGATCTCTTCATTTTTCAGAATGGAGTGGTGATATATTGGTCTATTAGATCGATTGAATTCTTCACCTGAAAATGCAAGGGTACCCTTATGGGTGAGGAGAAGATGTCCCTGTATTCTTCCACGACCGCATCCACCTACTTCTGCTTCTTGGAGGAACCCTTCCCAAGGGCCATGGATGTGGCTATGACCTTCCACTTAATTTCAGAGTGAATTAGAAAGAAAACAAATTTCCCAGTCTAGGAGATGACCTTACTGCATTGCTTAGTAGAGATCAAAGAGATGGTGGTAGGTGGGGCTACCTCTGGTATCCTATACAACTTAGCACCCAAAGAAATAATAATAGAGTGAGGTCTATTATCATATACAACATATCTCTTCCATAAGTATGGTTGTCCTAATAATACACCAAAAAATTCAAGAGGAGCAACATCACACATTACCTCATTCGTGAAGGACTTAATGCTGTAGGGAAGGTGACACTGCTGGTTGACACGGAGATCTCATACTTGGTGAAGCCACCGATGGTGTACGACTATGGATGTGTTATATTCAGTAGGTGTAGTTTCTTTATGACCTCTACTTAAACGAGGTTCTTTTGGCTCCTTCTATTGCCAATGAACTGTAGTAGAGAACCCTTCACCCACATTTGTGAGTGGAATAGGTGCTCCCCCTCTTCTAGATCTTTAGGTTCAATCTTCTAGATCTTGGTGGTGGCCACAATGGCACTGGGCTTCACATCAATGATCTGCTTCCCTTTTTCATTCCCCTTGTCAAGTTATGATTCAGATTTGGAACATGCGTCGAACTCAAAAGCCTTCAGCTTGGTCACTAGTGACTGTTTGGACCGACACTTACTTATGTTGTGAGTGGAGCTCTTATGGAACTCACACACCACTTTCTCGTGTCCTTCTTTTTCTTCATGGTGCTTCATTTCTCGTGGCTTCGGCACGTTATCATGGGTCACCCAACCTTGGCTTTGACCTTTTCTCTACGTTTTGGGGGCACCTTTCCCTTGCTTTGGTTTCACAGATCCAAAGTATCATTTTTTCTGTTTAAGCTTCTGCTCAATCTTGACAGCGTGTTGAGCGAGGAGAAGTCCAGGAACTGCATATCATCTTGGATGTACCTGTGTAAGCAGTCGTGACACTTGAGTACCAAATGTTTCTCAGAATCCTTGATATCCAACTTCTTGTGAAGGGTATGAAAAACATTGGTAAACACTGGCATGTCTTGGTCCCTTCCCTGTCGTAGTGTGCTCCACTTTATGTATTTATCCTCAAAGCTCCTGACACAGTAGTACTTCTCTTTGATGGCGTCCTAGAAAAAATCCCAAGTGGGTGCATCCGAAAATAGTGAGGGCATACTTTCATCCTTCTTCTCGCTGTAGGTTTCCCACCAGTCCTTGACGTGGGGGGTGGCTTTGAGAAGAGAAAAAGTAATCTTTTTCTGGATGGAAAAATCTTGCACAAAAAAATATCCTTCTAGTAGATTTAACCATTTATCTACGATGTCTGCATCTATCTGACCCTCAAATATGAGAATGTCAAAGTTAACTTGCACCTTAAAGGGTGTGGCACTTCCAAAGTAGCTGCTGGAAGTATATGTGTCACCCATGGGTAGTCACTAAAGGATCTGGGAAAAGTTGTCCATCATTGCGTTCCTTTGTTGCTCGAGGGCTTCTTCGAGCAAGATTTTAATAGGATCTCCTCCCCCTCATATTTCTTTTATTATGCCATGGGAGGTCGTCGGGATTTCCGAGGTTGGTATTGCAAAGGTTCGACCGGTTCAAGCCCTAACTCCCTATATCCCGACCTGGTTGGGGACATGAAAAGAAAAATAGAGAAAAAGCAGACCGCTCTGATACCACTGACCTGAATTTAAATAGGAACACAACAATTTATAGATATACCATAAATAAAAAGATGCGACAGAAATAACACTTCATTTCATTAATGCCAAATACCAAAATATGCTTACAAACAAAATGGAAATAAGACTAGCTTGGGTAATGGTAGATTATCTCTAAGAAGATATGTGGCAGCTACATGCCTCTGAACCGTGTTACAATGAGGCTTAAGGGCCTATTTATTATTGAAAAACATGAGAAAACCCTAAAAAATCAAAACCCTAGCCCTAGGAGATGAAACGCCAAGAGTTTATGGGCCCCGTTGGGGTTAGTTGGGCAGCCAACTTCCTGGGGTCGTAACTTGGTCACATTATCTTCGTTTAGCACATACAATACCTTGTTGGAAAGGTCTCTCCAAGTACTATAGGTTTTTCTGCAAGCCCTTGCCTATGGCTATGGGCTTCCAACAGACCTAAAAAACATCGTTTAGGGGGTCAAAACTGCTCTGGAAGTTCAGGACCCGAAAAACTACTAGAGATAGTAAATGCTAAAATAAACAAGGAAACAATTGACACTGACTGGAGGTCTAGGTGGAATAGGTGGGTGGCCACCAATATCCACCTGGATCAAAATCACCAACGTAAAAGGAGATGCTCAAAATCAGTCGGAGCATTGCATAACGACCAGTGAGGTTAGGGACTTGACAAAATAAGTGCTTGCCAAGCATATGATACCCATATCTCACTTGTTGGCACACATCATAATGGGGAAACACTTGTGGCCATTACAAAAGGTGTGGAATTTTTAACCAAAGATGCATTGTTCAAAGAGCTATTTTCCTATATATGGATGGTGGTAAAGCCCTGGTTTTTTCGCACCAGTTCATAAATTACCTCATGGACCAGGCCATAGATCCTGTACAAGCTATAAATGCAATCAAAACAGGGCACCATGGAAAGGACCTCACAGGGGTTTAAATCAATGTCATTATTCCAATTAGTTGATTGTATTTCTAGTATCATTCTTTATTTATAAATGTGTTCGACCAATGTTATTTTCCTGCAAGTAGAAGAAAGGGGACGAGATGTTTTTCTATGTGGAAGGATTAGAGGTTCTCATGGAGATTGTGCAATTAGGGTCTCCATTAGTGAGCAATTTGGCTCCATGCAAGCTTCAAGAACCATTCAACAAACTCAAAGGCATGACATAATTATTGGTTGGATGAAAATAAGGGGAAACAACCTATGAAAGTCTCCATATCATTGCAACAATGTCAGTAACAAGGATTCTAGGGTTTCCAAGAACCCTCTATACTCTCCTCATGTCTTCTCCTCTGCCACCATGTAAATGTTTCTCATCATGATGCTAATATCCATGCAACAATTAATTTGAGCCTGTAACAAGAAATAGGATTGAGAGGGCAGTGAGGAAGTCCAAGAGTCATGAGGGTAGATGAAGGTCATAGGAAGAGGTGGAAGGTCACCCTCCTCATCTTTATAAGTAGACCCTCATGCCTCATTGTAAAGGGGGAATTTATCACTTGAGATGGTACCAATAGTAGATAGTCGATTTGTGCTTGAGAGCTAGAGGCACTCTGCTCTTGGAAGCTAGGAGGGCGAGCTAAAGTGGGGCTAGGATTCTGCATTCGCTAATAGCATGAGCAACCCATGTTCCATTGTTGGGTTTTGATGAATTTTAGTATATGTAGTTATATTTGCAGCAACATTTCTAAGATGTTCTTCATTTCTAGCACTAATTCCCTTACTTACTCACAATGGTTGTATGATATTTTCATTGTATTTGTATGTGTGCTCTCATACAAGAAATATGTTAAGGACTAGTTTGTAGTTGTTGCATGTGTTTTTGCTTTCAAATTTGTGCTTACTTATTCCATCCCATGCTGGTGACCTATTGTGAACTAATTTTCAATTAAATTCAAACATCTTCTTGTTCATGTATGTATGAGGTGGTTCCGGCTCACTGATCCTTCTCATGGCATACTTCTTATTATTGTTGTGACCTACTTGTACCTCTTTCTGCAATTTACCAATCTTGGACTGACTTTTTTCCATTATTTGGGCATTTCATTATTGTCCTCATTCTGGCATATTTTCATTTGGTAGCCAAGACCGAAACATTCATAGTGGCAGTCGGGCCCACATAACGGATGGGGCTCCTATCCCAAACAATGTGAGGTATAATTGGGAATTCACATCAGGGAGACCCCCTAGCTATTGGCGACATCCAGCATCATCAACACATTATAATTAAGAGGGTTGGGGCCTGGAAAAAGGGGGAGGGAACAAGAAAAGTATTCAATGGGGGAGGGTTTATTATGAAAAAGAGATGGGGAGGGAGGTGATATATTTTATAGGTGGGGGGAGAACTCCCCTAATAATTTTTTGGTGAGTGTGCATTTCTCTTCAACATTTGTTGATGTGGAATTCACTTCAATGTTATTGAGTTGGTTGCGGTTCCATGCAATTCCACATCATCCAAGTCAGTGAATGTTGAAGCGAATTCCACATCAATGAATTATAGGTTTTACCCCTATACATAAATTACTTGCAAACAAATTCTTAAAACATAAAAATAAACAATGGCGAGAACATTATTTATACATAGACATCTTCTCCTTGAACCAAAACCAGGAAAGCCAGATTGATTTTTCATTATATTCCTTTCAATATTATAATACATTATATACATGCTGAAGCATTCATAAAACCAAATCCATTAACCCTAGATTAGAACATAATCATGGTTTCCTTGACTGGATCTACAAAATACTATGGGAAAAAACCATCATGCCCAAAACCATGCACAAAAAACCATGAATAGGTCCACCCACCATCATTTGTGTAGAAAATCATGTAGATTCACAAGCTAATGCAATTTTCTAAAGCAAGAGACAAGAATATACTTCTACTCTTTACAGCGGAAGCCCATAAACATCAAGCAAACAGTAATCGACAAGAGGAAGAACAACAATGGCACATACCACAATAAATATCTGGGGAAAGCCACAACTCAAAGCCCCACTACTATATTGTATTAATCCGGAAAACCAATATAATTACAATTCTTGTTCTCTCTAGAACAATCCCAGCACTCAAAAAATTCAATCTCTGACTCATAAGCAAGCTCAAGGGTAAAGATTAGCCTCTTCACAAGCTCTCCAAGTCTCTATTCCGATGCGTAATTCCTATGGATGATAGCTTGTATTTAAAGGGAAACAAAGCCTCTAAAAATTGCACAATCACTTAAGGATCAATTCTTGATTGCATGCACTATTAGTGCAACTCAAAAAATCTAAAACAAATAGTACACAGTCACTCCACTCTAGTCTCAACTGGGTCTTTCTCAGAATTGACATGCTTGAGTTTCTAATGAGGGAATATTAAGTTAGCTGGAGTAGCACTAGTTGAGTGCACTAATGCATCAATTGACTGTTACTTCACTATTAGTTCCTCAAACAGTTTGGAACTAATTTAACTGAACGTAATTCAATAAACCGAGATAACTAATTACAACTCATATTTAACTCATCCTGAACCCCTATAATATAGGGAGAGCATATACATGACTTCCAAAGGAATTCCAACTCAAAATTCCTAAGTTAACTAAGTCAACTCACTTTAGTTAACTATTACAAGTTGCTATGAGAATAAAATTCAATTTTAATTCTTATTTTAATTAAAGGAAAAATTAAACTCGAATTTCTAGATTCTATTTCTATCATTTCTTGTTGCTATTTTCAACACTTGGGTTCACCCAACCATTATTGGGTCAACACAAAAAAAATTCCTGGGGTGCTACCCCATACCCCATGTAGGGGTGTTACTACCCCTTTGCAAACCCATCGATAGAGGGAGTTTCCACCCCCTGCGACCCTCTCGCTACGCCTAGCACAACATAACAACATGTTAGCTAATTGTGGAAAGAATATATCACATACCTAATATGAATGTTGTAGTGAATTCCACACTCAACAAGAAAAAAATGAGGGGATTTCTCCCTCCACCTATCAAAGATCTCACCTCCCTCCCTATCTCTTTTTCATAAAAAGGCCTCCCCTTGTTGAAAATAGCAGCAGGAAATGATAAAAATAGAATCTAGAATATTCCAATATTAATTTTTCCTTGAATTAAAATTCGAATTTAGTCTCACCAACTGCTTGAAAAATAATTAATTAATTATTCTTAAGTTAATTAGTTGGAGAAATTCAAGTTAGAAGTCTTTCTGAAGTCATGCAACAGTTATCCCTTAATTAATGAGATAAGATTGAGTTATATTTGATTTGTAATTAGTTAGCTCAGTTTACTGATTTAAGTCCTGTTAAATTAGTTCCAAACTGTTTGAGGAACAAATTGTGAGTTCCTTCAATTAATGCATGCATGCATCAACTAGTGTACTCCAGATAACTGAAGATTCTATCATCAGTAACTCATGCATGTCTTATGAGAAAGACCGAGTTGAGATTAAAGATAGGGACAATGTACTATCGCTTGCATGTTTTCTCCTATAAATGAAACTCATGCATGCAGAAGGAAAAAGTTTCCTTCAGGATTGCGCAGTTTTATAGGGTGTGAGATCAACGTGAGTGATCAGTGTTCCACTTGGTAACATGAGGATCAACCATGAGAAACAACACAAGGAAATAGGAGGCTTGGAGGGTAGAGGAGAAGGTTTGTGAGAAGCGTTGTTTGCCTGTGAGCATCCAAGAGGATTGTACTAAGAGCTGGCTAGCTATGAGAGCTAAGGCTTTGTGTAATTTTGATATATTTACACCTTGTATGATAATATAGATAGTGGGGTTTTTAGATGAGGCTTACCCCTGAGTATTTTCTATGTTTCATGTGCATTGATTCTTCTTCTTATGGTTATATGTGTTCAGCTCTGATTCAGCTCGATCTTTAAGATTCCGCAAGTTTGATAGTAGAAGTAGATTAGAATATTTTTCTTTGGTACATTGCATTATTGAGTTAATCTCCAGTCAAATTTTCTACATAGATCTCAGAGGTAGAGTTGTAGAGAATTTGTAGGAAATTCTACATGGTATCAAAGCTAAGTTTATTGGAGTAGTGAATAGTATATGGAGAAGAGAATTCAAAGTTTGAAGTTTGGGGTTGCAGGTGCAAATAGAATTCATCTCATACTTCAAGGTTGGTCAATGGCGTTCTATGGCTTGAGACTCGAGTATGCCTTGGAAGGCAACTCGAATTACATAGCATGGAAAGATCGCATGGAGGATGTATTAGAAGACAACAACTTGAAGGATTTCATTAATCAAGAAATCACAAAGCCATGTTCAACTAATGCACAAGAGTTGGCTGAGTGGAAGAAGTGCGTGGTGAGGGTGAGATGGATCATCCTTGAGGGAGTTCGAGACCACATTGTCTCGAGTCTCCATGGGAAGGATATTCCATATTCAATGTGGAAGACATTGAAGGACCTCTACTAGAACAGTAGCTACCAGAGGAAATTGGCGTTCAAGGATAAGCTTCGAAGAATCAAGATGGAGAACGACGATACTATTTCCACATATCTGAACAAGCTCACCACCTGTAGAGATGAGCTTGGAAGTGTGGGAATAACTACTGTCGATGATGATATGGTGAGCCTCGCTCTCCTCGGCGTTCCAAAGAGTTGGAATAGCTACTAGGACTCTGTGAATGGAAGGGAGAAACTGCTAGATTGTAAACGATTGTGGTTGGATCTCATGCAGGAGGAGATCAGGAGGAGCACTCGAGATGGTTCTTCATCCAAGGATGATGATGAAGAAAATCTGGCCTTAGCAAGTAAGGCAAGGAAAGGGAAGGGGAAGTATTCCCATTCCAAATCGAATTCTTCTCATGGAGGGAAGAAGGTTGACAAGTCTAAAGTGAGATGCTTTAATTGTCACGAAATGGGTCATTATTCGACTAATTTCCCATCGAAGAAGTCCAAGAAGGGATCCTCGGATGGATCGGAAGGTGAGGCATTAGCCTCTCAGTTCAAAATGGACTTCATCCTCATCGAATGCATGCTGTCATCGATGATGGATTATGGTTGGTATCTTGACAGTGGAGCCTCATTCCACATGACCAACGATAAAAGTTTATTTAGTACCTTGGAGGAGAAAGAGCTCAACATGTGCATAGCGATGGGTGACAACAAAAGGTTTAGTGTTTCAGGAGTGAGCATGATTTATTTTCAGAGGGAGCATGGAGCTTCTATCACCTTAACCGATGTGAATTATGTGCCTAGACTGAAGAAGAACTTGGTATCGGTCGCAATGTTGGAGGAAAAAGGCTACAATGTTGTTTTTAGTAAGGGAAAGGTTTTCCTTAGACACATCACCATGAGACAGGTGAAGCGGGTCGGTTCACGAGTCAAGAACCTGTATGCTCTTAAGGTTCAAGATGCATGCAAAGCCTTGAGGAGCAAGGCAAATGTTAGAGACTTGGTGGTCAAGAGGGAAAGTAAATTACCTCTCAACTGCAATCCCAGAAGAAGTCTCAAACAATTGTGGAGGAGCCAAAATTAGAGTCAGCAGAGGGATCACATGCAGCCATATCTCTAGGTGTGAGGTGGGGTGATGTGAAGTGATAGTCCCAAGAAGGCTGAAATTGGGCAGGGTCCATTGAGAGGTTTTATCTCATGGATCGTACCTTGCTATGGGAGCCCAAAGTACATAATAGCGGGAGGAATCAATGGGATTGATGTAGTCATAGATCAAAGTGATAGAGGCTAGAGCAGTCAGATACTGAAGAGCGTAGAGAAGGATTGACTACAGTGCATAAAGGAAGAGTCAGCAGAAGCGAAAAGTTTTCAGTTGATAGAGGCACTAGCAATTAGAGACTTTGATGACAGATGCATCATATTGATTCAGGTTGGATTTTTTTTTTTTGTTTCTGGAGTTGCTAGAGCAACAACATTAGAGAGAAGTGTTACATGTAGAACATTCCAAAGGTTTAGGATTGGGATCAAGTTGAGTTCCTTTCTTGTTTAGAGGGAGTGTTGAAAATAGAAACAAGAAATGATAAAAATAGAATCCAGTATATTCCAATTTTAATTTGTCCTTGAATTAAAATTCGAATTTAGTCTCACCAACTGCTTGAAAAATAATTAATTAATTCATCTTGAATTAAATAGTTTGAGAAATTCAAGTTAGAAGTCTTTCTTAAGTCATGCAATAGTTATCCCTTAAATTAAGGAGATTATCCCTTAATTAAGGAGATAAGATTGAGTTATATTTGAGTTGTAATTAGTCAGCTCAGTTTACTGAGTTAAGTCTAGTTAAATTAGTTACAAACTATTTGAGGAACTAATTGTGAGTTTAGTCAGTTAATGCATGCATGCATCCAACTAGTGTCCTCCAGATAACTAAAGATTCTCTCATCAGTAACTCATGCATGTCTATTCTGAGAAATTCCCAGTTGAGATTAAAGACATGGACAGTGTACATTTCTCCTATAATGGAAACTCATGCATGCAGAAGGAAAAAGTTTCCATGAGGATTGCGCAGTTTTACAGGGTGTAAGATCAGTGTGAGTGATCAATGTTCCACTTGGTAACAGGAGGATCACCCGGGAGAAACAATGCAAGGAAATAAGAGGCTTGGAGGGCAGAGGAGAAGATTTGTGAGAAGCCTTGTTTATATGTGAGCATCCAGTAGGATTGTACTAAGAGTTGGCTAGCTGTGAGAGCTAAGGCTTTGTGTAATTCTGATATATTTCCACCGTGTATGATAATACAGATAGTGGGGTTTTTAGCTGAGGCTTTCACCTGAGTATTTTCTGTGTTTCATGTGCATTTATTCTTCTTCTTATGGTTATATGTGTTCAGCTTGATCTTTAAGCTTCCACAAGTTTGATAGTAGAAGTAAATTATAATATTTTGCTTTGGTATATTTCCTTATCGAGTTAATCTACAGTCAGATTTTCTATACAGATCTCAGAGGTAGATTTGTAGAGAATTTGCAGGAAATTCTACACCCCCATTGAAGAATCTTCTTGTTCCCTCCCCCTTTTTCCTAACCCCAAGTCTCTTAATGATAATCTTATCTCTTTCCCTTTAAATAAAAAATTTGCCAATTTATTAAGAATAAATTTCGACCTTTCGGTTTATCACATCTTGGAAAAGGGTTAAGTTTTTCCCTACCTCCAAGAAGAATCACTATTGAATACATTGTTTGTAACATTGAATATGGGATTAAAGACCTACTTGACAACATTAAGGAGGTTATCAAACAAGATTATGTTGTTGTTCTTAGCAAATCCATACCTCCCAAGAGTAATGTCAATGAACCAAAGTTCCTATCCTTTAAAGCCTTGAATGATAATCCAAACATTGTTACTCTAAAAGTTAATAAAGGTGGTGCTGTTGTAATCTTAGATAAAGCTAAATACGTGATAAAAATGATAGATCACCTCGTTGATAACGATGGCTACAAAAGAATCAATAAGATATCCATTAAAAAAGTCTCGAAAGAGATCATGTGTGCTATTAGATCTAGTAGTACCCTTAAACCCCTTAGCAAATAACTTATTGAGAGGAACTCACTCATACTAAGGATATATGGGCTCCCCAAGATCCATATGGATGAGACCCCCCCCAAAAAAAAATACCTAGTGTCAATATAATAGGTGGGCCCATTTATCTTCTCACAAAGCATAGAAACTTAAGCCCCTCATTGGCATCATAGATTCCTATGTTAAGGATTATGCATCCTTCGTTAATGCGTTAAAATATATTAAGCTAGATCTTGGGGATATTTTAATGAGCTTCGACGTTGTCTCTCTTTATATAAAAATCCCTATTAATGAGGCTATGGATGTGCTCAAGTGCTCAGAATTATGCTAGGAAATTAAAGTCGTCAAAATGTTGTGGAACTTGAATGATCATGTAGTGCTCGTCATTCTGAATCTGGCACAACTTGTTTCACACGGAACAGACTCCGTATGACTCCATAAATGAGTTCTGTCCACTTTGTCAAATAGATGAATTTTCAAAAAAATGGACAACCTAGTGAGTAGTCCATACTGCTATGTGGCACTAACTGGGAAGGATATGTGGCAGTTGAATTGGTCAAAGTTCCCTTGGCGAATTAGGTCGTGCCAAGTGGCACCTTGGTACTGGTGGAAATTCTGCGATTTTTATTAGTTGGTGGAGTGGCTAACCATAAGTTGACACGTGGCCTAGCCGGAGGGTGCCACATGGTAGCCAGGGAGGCCACCAAAAGTTTGTTATTTACCAGGCAGAGGCAGCAAGGGTCGAACTCACAACCTCCCAACATACAATAAACGACAATGCCAATAGGCCATGACCACAATTCTTAACCGATAATGGTGGCACATATATTTAAAGTTAATGTCTCTCAGATTGGGGGGTTGGGTGGACTTAACCATCCCCCATGTGTATGCCTGCATGACCTCCAACCCTAACTACCATCGTCGACCGTCGTCGCCTGACTTCCAATGCCTAATTGTCGGGGTCTCTGCCATGTGAATGCCTCTGCTAACAGTTTATGTGGCTGTCGGAGGGAGGGGACCAGCGCTGGGGGCTAGCCCCTAGGTGCATGGTCCCCCATATGACCATTCTTTTGGTTTTTAGGCCTCGGTGGCTAAATTAACTGTCCAACAAATATGCCCCAATTTCAGCATATTTGGTGGCCCGTTAGCGGTAAATGGGGCGAAATTGTAGGATGATGCCGAATTTTGGGCAATTTGTGGAGCGAATAGTGGAGAAACTAGGAGAGGTCATAACTTCTACAGTTTTCGACCAAATTGGGAGCAGAAAGAGGCTACGTGGCCATTTTTGGACATTCTTGACTCATTGGAGCAGAT
This sequence comes from Pinus taeda, assembly GCA_000404065.3. Classification (NCBI taxonomy): domain Eukaryota; kingdom Viridiplantae; phylum Streptophyta; class Pinopsida; order Pinales; family Pinaceae; genus Pinus; species Pinus taeda. Next base: position 3,074 of record APFE030382458.1, on the reverse strand, counting down.
TTCAAAATCATTTGAGCATTGTAAACACATAATTTTACACATTTCGGTATAATAGAGAGGCCCAAGCCATTCGAACCTGGACCAAGGAGACGTAGCCCAGGAGGGGTGAACTCCTTCATCATGTTCCTATTGTGATGTGTTTTTGGTGATGTTCTGTACATTTTTATGCTGGTGTTCAGTCTCTTATTTTTGTTAAAATTTCTCATAAAATTAACATAAAAACTCATTTTTCACTTGCAAAACTCATGAATCCTTAAGCACATGAATAACATTTTTTTTCTAATCTAAGGAGGATCTACGCAAAACAAACTAACATTCTTAATTAGATAAAGAGGCTATTAATTTCACTACTAATCCTGACACTTCCAGATTGGTTGGTATCTGCCTAACCTCTACCATTTTTAGTTTCCAGGGTGAATTCTATGAAAAAACTTGTGGAGTTTCCATGTGTTCTCCCCTCTCCCCTATAGTTTCTAACTTGTTCATGGAATATTTTTAAACCAAGGCTTTGGCTTCTACTCAATTCCGACCTAAGCTTTGGAAGATGTTTTTCGATGATACTAGCATCATTTGGCCCCATGGTTGAGACAAGTTAGATTTGTTCCTTCAACATCTTAATTATCGATTTGATTCCATTAATTTTTTTATGAAGGTTGAGGTAGATGGTAACCTTCCTTTCCTTGATGTTCTTATCTCTAGGATGGAAGATGGTTCTATGTCGCACCAGGTTTAAAAATACTCACACAAAACAATATCTTCATGTCAGTTTCCATCATTATTAGTGCAAAAATTCAGAGTTCCTAACACACTGGTTACTCATGTTCTTGGGATTTCTGATGAAAGTCACTTGAATGAGTGAGAAATCCCATCTCCTAAAAGTCTTTAGAAATAATGGCTATAGCAAACACCAAGGACTTAGAGATTTTCAAAAAACTAGCAAAGGGCCTAGTATTAAAAATGAACCCAAGGATCATGTACCCAATGTTAGACTTTCCTTCATGCATGGTACCACTAATAAGATTTCTCATATTCTGAAGAAGAACAAGGTCTCCACCACCTTCAAGTCAGTTAACACCATTCAAATCTGCCTTAGATCCATTAAAGATACAATGGACCCTAAAAACATGAAAGGTTTTTACTTAATCTCTTTCTCATATGGGATGCCCTACATTGGGGAGACATGTCACTCCATCAATCAGAGAATTCAAGAGGAGGAAATTGGCATTAAGCATAATCGGTCCTGCTCCTTAACTCTAGCCGAGCATGCTGAGAAAACTGAACACCATGTTTGTAATGAGGATTCCCAAGTCATTGCTAAAATTGATCACTTCTATCATAGGAAGTTGAGGGAGACCATCAAGATTGTAAAGAAGGCAAATAATCTCAATAGGGACGATGATTGAAAATCAAGCAACAATTGGATTCCCGCCCTTCCTTCATGATCAGCTTTGGCTTTTTCCCCTCCATTTTTTTAAATCTACCTAAGTCCTATAAAACATAATTCATAGTTATATTCATAATTCTAAAATATATTAGTATTATAAAAAAAACATTATTTTTAATATATAATAACATAGAAATATATAAGAATATCCTATAATATATAATTAAAAATGTGTTTTTAATTAATAATTTTAATATATATAAATATTGATTTGTATAATATATGGATCACAATTCGTAGCTATATGCATATTATATAGAATTATAGAATATATGAACTATTGTAATATATTAACTATTATAATATATCTTTATAAAGAAAATCATCACAAATAGTTTCAAAAAATAAAATCACCCCTAATAATTCCATTATTCCTAAAATCTATGGTGCTCCTAAAGTCGATAAACCTAACATACCTCCTAGACCTATAGTCAATACCATAGGTTCCCCTACTTACCTTCTTGCTAAATACCTTGCCAAAAAACTTAGACCCCTGCCTGGTAAAACCCCTTCTTATATAAAAACTCCTCTTCTTTTGTTCAATGGATTAATAACATAGAAATGAAGGACGAGGATCTCATGGTTAGCTTTGATATTGTATCTCTTTATATTATGATTCCTATTAATGAAGTTATTAATATCATGAGCAACATCACTAATAAAGAAATTGTGGATCTTCTAGAGCTTTGCTTAAAATCCTCTTACATCAGTTTCAAAGGTAAAATTTACGAACAAACCCATGGTGTGGTTATGGGCTCTCCTCTATCCCCCATAGTTGCTAACATCTTTATGGAGCACTTTGAACATAAGGCTCTTAAGTCATTTGTTGAGATTGCAACAAGATGATGGAGCTTAGTGAAAAGAGTCGCCTTCACTAAGTGGGCACGCATGCTATTTTTGGCGCAAGTCTATTTTTAGACTATGTCTATTTTTAGACATATGGATCATGTCTATGGATTGCAGGTTGTTGTTTATGGATGATTGATCAAGTTGAGAAAATAGATGGACTTCTATTTTTGATGAAAGTGTGAGTGTCACAGTGTGAGTGATCAAGTCTATTTTTAGACTGGCTGTCAAAAAAGAAAAGTCAAATATTATTATCTCACAATAATATTTGGACTATAAACTTTGTCTTATTCTCTTGGAGCACTTCAGGATGAGCTACGGATGTGGCACATGCAATTGCATGAAGGAAATACGTGGTTCTTATGGGTTAGTTGAATATGTGCATGCATGACTTCAGTTAGAACTCAAGTGAGTTGAGTTTAGTGGACTGGAGGTGCAGTTGATGGAGTTGTGTTCAGTTTAGCTTTGTTAAACTGGTTGTATTTAGTCTAACTGGCGAATAGACTAGAGATGAGTTGGGTGAATTAGTTATTAATTAATTCACAAGTTATTAACTTATAATACAACTAATGAATACATCAGTTAACTCAGTTGCATGTCAGTGCATGTTCAGTTCAGCAGGGACAGGTGTTAGAGAATCAGATTGCTATCAGGTGTGACTATAGTTGTGCACCAGATCTTGCACAAATCAGGGGATTGAGTATGCCAATGAGTTTTCCCACATTGTATCTTGTTCTACGTGATTTAGCCAAAGGAAAGACGTGGCTGCCTTGGTATTATCATC
>APFE030382456.1:0-13275 GCA_000404065.3 Pinus taeda | reverse complement strand
AAAAATCATGAGAAATTAGTTAGTTATGACTACCTCTCATGGAAATGGTCATACGTGAATGACTTACTTAACGCAATTGAATCCCAAAATGATATCTAATATAATGCACTGCATAAACCCCCTACTTAAATTCAAAAAAGAGTGAAGGGATCTCTAATTGAATGGTTCATGAGGCACAATACTTGCTAAGGTTTTGCAAATGGGGTAGCAAGCTAAGTGGGCCTGATTGTGGGGAAAACTCCATAGTTAAGCGCGCTTGAGCCAGAGGCGATCTGGGATGGGTGACCTCCCGGGAAGTCCTGGTTACGGGGTACAAGCCCCGGATGTGATGATTGACGCTATGTGATTCATTTTCACTAGTTTCAATCCCACTTCTTAACCCATGTGAGCATCACCCAATGCAATGAGTGCTAAGTGAACTATTCAAAAATCATGAGAAATTAGTCAGTTACGACTACCTCTCATGGAAATGGTCATACGTGAATGACCTACTTAACGCATTTGAATCCCAAAATGATATCTAATATAATGCACTGCGTAAACCCCCTAGTTAAATTCAAAAAAGAGTGAAGGGATCTCTAATTGAATGGTTCATGAGGCACAATACTTGCTAAGGTTTTGCAAATGGGGTAGCGAGCTAAGTGGGCGTGATTGTGGGGAAAACTGCACAGTTAAGCGTGCTTGAGCCAGAGGCGATCTGGGATGGGTGACCTCCCGGGAAGTCCTGGATACTGGGTGCAAGCCCCGGAAGTGTATATTGATGCCTAGCGATTCATTTCACTTTATTTCAATCCACTTCCTTCCACCCCTGTGAGCCATCACCCGAATGCAGTGTGGCTAGAGTGTGAACTATTAAAAAATCATGAGAAATTAGTTAGTTACGACTACCTCTCATGGAAATGGTCATACGTGAATGACTTACTTAACGCAGTTGAATCCCAAAATGATATCTAATATAATGCATTGCGTAAACCCCCTACTTCAATTCAAAAAAGAGTGAAGGGATCTCTAATTGAATGGTTCATGAGGCACAATACTTGCTAAGGTTTTGCAAATGGGGTATCAAGCTAAGTGGGCTTGATTGTGGGGAAAACTCCACAGTTAGGCACGCTTGAGCCAGAGGCGATCTGGTATGGGTGACCTCCCAGGAAGTCCTGGTTACCGGGTGCAAGGCCCAGAAGTGATGATTGACACTATGTGATTGATATTCACTAGTTTCAATCCCACTTCTTCACCCCTGTGAGCATCACCCGATGCAATGGGTGCTAAGTGAACTATTCAAAAATCATGAGAAATTAGTCAGTTACGACTACCTCTCATGGAAATGGTCATACGTGAATGACTTACTTAACGCAGTTGAATCCCAAAATGATATCTAACTCTCCCTTAATCAAGAGAACTATTGAACATGCTAGAAAATCCAAAGAGAAAGGGACTTCCTATGACATTTTGCGAAAAAATTATGGCTATTAAAAAAAAAATTATGGTACAAAAATTACTACATATGAAGCTTACTTTACCAAAAACATTGTTTCCTTTGCAATACTCAGAATAGTAGTGGACCTACATCAAATAATCCATTCAAAATGAATCAAATGCTCCATACAATAAGGATAGTAGAGGTAGAGCTAGGACGAATGTGGAAAATTCCATATTATAAAAAATAACCTTTTCTTGAAGAAAAGACAAATGTAGTTAGGAAAATACACTCAAATATGGGGAAGCTAGAAGGCACAAATGATAAGATGGATAACATTCCAAAAGAATAGAATGAAATTGTACAAGGTTAGGGATTAGATATAGGAATAAATATAATAAAAACTAACAAGCTGCCTCTTGCGCAATATTACTTGTTAACAAAAGAATAAAGAGGTCTCTAAGAAATTGTCGAGGAGTAATTAAAACCAAGTCAAGATAACAATTATATGAGAACACATTACACTAAAATTCCAATACTATCATTTCTTAACAAAATTTCCCATGCATGTAGTATAGAGGCTCTCCCTAGTACCATTTAGATAGTGATATTACATGGACCCACCAACAAAGCGGATCTCTCACATATGAAGTCCATACTAGACCTCACAATGTTTGGTGTAGGAGTCCCATGAGGAACGATGGTCTCATTTCCATTATCTTAGAGATTTTCCTTAGCTCTTGTTGTTCAGCACATGAGAGGGTTATGCTTGTAACTCAGTATGCCTGTGTAATGTATCTTGTGTCTCGGTTCTCTTACTATAAAGGGAGATATTAAAGTGAGACACTATATGAGTGGTAGCAGGTGCAGCAAGGGGAGTAGTTGAAACAGAGTAGTCCACATTAGATGCGGGAGTAGTTAGAACCAAAGTGAAAGCGAAAACAGGTACACTATCAAGTGGAGTAGTCTAAACTGGGTAACGGTGGTTATAAGAAAGAAAAACAAGAATGGTTTGTCTAATGTCTTATAATATCCTCATTTCTCGTTATGGAGAGAGTATTCATCAATCTTTCATAAAATACAATAACCAATTATCACTATTTCTAGTGAAAAATTGGTGATCATGACCTCAATCTTATTTTCAGAGTGCATTATATTATGAGTGTGGTTACAAATGAAAAATAATGCTACACTAGTGTAGCTTAACACCATACTCCCACAACTGTAGGCTTTGAGTGGATACATAATGGAAAATACTTTAAAGCATCCTAGAAAAATTAGATTAAAGAGGATATAATGAACCATACCATAATGGTGGTTTTAAATATTTAGTAATTAAATTGTCTAACTATTGAATTGTGGCACTTGAAAAACTATATTTACTAAAGATAGAAAAAATTCTTATAATCTAATATGAAATAAAATAATAATTATGGGTTTCATACCATTTATTATTTAATGTCTTCAACATAAAAAATATCGCTATTACAGGGAAAACCTAGAAAACCTAGAAAGCCTAGAAAACCTATGTAATTATATTGTTCAAACACTCATGTAAAAATTCATAATTTGAAGATTTCCAAATGTAATGTATTAAGTAGCACTTGACACATAGTACATAGTAAAAATAAAACTCAACCAAATATATACAAAATTAATTATAATATGCTTTTATACATATATCATAATATGCACTTTAAATATATCTTTCTATTAGGTTAACTCACATGGAGAGGTATTCATGAAACCTAGCCATGTTGAATTGCAAGGCGGATGGCACACATGTCACTGGACCTAAGATGCATCCTGTTTAACTCTAATGTTATAGGAGCTATTTCTCAAGAACAATATCTAATAATAGGACCTCACACACTCTATTGACTTCCAATTTCAGTTCTATGGCATTTCAAAGTTTACCCTACAAAACTCATTAAGGCCATAAATCAAACTTAATATTGATTTACTATAAATGTGAGCTTTCTGATAGTTCATAACTAATCATTTAGTTTGGGTTGTTGTTTCTAAAAGGGTATGGCCCAAAGCTTAAGTAAGTCCAATATCACTTCATAACCTAATGATTTGTAAGAAATATCTCTTCCACTTGAATTAATAATACACTATAAACCTCACATACTCAAAACAAACCTATTTAAAACCAATTTTATTCAATAAACCTAATCAAAACAAACATACACGAGAATGTAAACATGAACATTTTATCATGAAACCTTGAAATGTTTACATACTTTCTTGAATAAATATTTCAAATACCATTTAAAAAAAATGGTAGTGCAAGCACATAGAACCAATAAATAAGATTTCAAAGATGCAAGATAATGTTATTGCCTAGGGGACAAATCTCTAGTCTCTCTACAAACAAGCTACACCAAAACCATAAAGAAAACTAAGCAAGTTATTAAACCTTGCTAATTTTAGTTTATTAAGCATAGGTCACTATGTGTTAAATAACATATTCTAGAAATAAAATAAGTAACATGAACCTCAAACTTACATTGAAAAGAAACATGAATTTAGATGATCCAATTTCAATTGACAACAATATTTCACTATAAGGAAAAAAAAGAACAAACCCATCTAATTATAATTCAAACAAAGAGAAAATTTCAATATGAAAACCTCAACACCCATATCTAGATACATTATCACCACATCTCTTTGATTAAAAATCAAGGACACCACATCTTTTTAAGTAAAAAAAAGGAGTGATGAATCAATCTATCTTGGTTTATAAGGAGCAATGAAAGCGAAATTTATTATTATTCTCTGAAGGGGAAGCCTACTCTGCACTTAATGAGTTGGGATGCCTCTTTGGCCTGTTGAGAATAATATGTTTCAATGCTCAGTTATATTAAAATGGATAAATAAATGGTTAAAGAAGAGAAAGGCTTCCTATGTAGGGAGGTGAAGCAAGCAATTTCGTCGGGGTATTGTTGAGGCCCACAAGAATTGAAGAAGCGTCTGTGCTCTTAAAGTGATTCCTTAAGCATATTGTGGATACCTCATAGTAGTGGAGCAACACTACAAATGAAAATAAATAGTTTGAATATCATAAATGTTATGCAACAAACTCACAAAATAGAAGAAAAAGATAGATCAATGACTAAAATGTACCCTCTTTGAGGGGGAAACCTCCTTTACATTATGCAAATGAACAATTCTTGGATCATAAAAATGACAAGACCTCCTTTCTATATATAAGAGTCTAAGGGGTCATAATATAATCAAAGCCGACATAACAATAATAATCTAAGGGCACAAAAATAACAATAGTGGGCTTCTATGGCACACATTAATAGTAAGCATATGGGGACAACATGGGCACAACAATAACTATAAGGGGTACAATGAAAATAATAATAAGGAAATACACTATTATTATAGGGACCTAACATGCCCCTCTCCTTTAAAAAAGTGTTTTCATCAACAATTGATTAGTCCTGGATGCTTCTGTATAAAATTCTCATCTTCCCATTTGGAATCTTCAGCATGTAAGTTCTTCCACTTAATGAGATAGTCTGAAATTGATCAATTTCGTAGGTGACCACTTTTTGTTTGTGTGACTCATCCAGGTTCCAATTTGATTTGTCCTTCCTTGTCAAGTTCTCTCAATATTGTTGGAACTGAGAACTTGTCACCTATAACCTTCTTTAAGCATGAAACATGGAAAACTAGGTGCACTCGAGAAGATGCAAGAAGTTCCAATTTGTATGCCATAGTGCCAATATTTTACAACACCTTATATGGACCATAATTATTTGGTGATAATGTATTATCATTTTTAGCTTGCTTGATGGACATTTGTTTGTATGGTTGTAGCCGTATAAATACCTAGTCACCTACATCAAATCTTCTTTAGCTGCAAGTGCGCCGAAGTGAAGTGAGGTTATCATATAAGAGTTGGAGAAATTTTTGTTGGTGCTTGATGTGATCTTCCAATGGTGCGCAATGTACCCTCACAAAAAATAATGATTTGAAGATAATATGTAGCTCCTTATAATATACTACTTCATGGGAAGTTAAATCTACCCAAAACATTCAACAAGATCAAAATGAAATATACTAGGTGAAGAGCTTTATATCCCACTAAGTCACATAAAATATAATGAGTATATCATAGTTTCCTTTGGTATCATTTTATGATAAAATAGTAGGATCTCCTAGAGTCGAAGAACAACAAGCACTTGAAATCTACCACATAAAGAAATAATTTTTTAGTCCCTTTCATACTATGATTCAAAGGATGATTAAAGTGAGGTGGTGGAATCCTATCTACAACATAAAGGGTTTGCCATCAAGGCTTCAAAGTGCACCCATAGAACTAACCAATTTATTAAGCCTTCCTAATTTTATTATACTAATACTATGTCACCACTAATTCAAATGATCGAATTTGATTTCACTACAATATGCTTTTATTAGTAAAATAATAGAAAGTACTCATAATGTTTTGGAAATGATAACAAAAGTACTCAGAAGTATTATTTACCCCTACATGGATTGTAGCTAGTAACAAAGTTACTCCAAACGACATAATCATGCATAATACCAAAATTGGCATTCAAACAATTTTCCCAAAATAGAGGGTACCCTTGAACATGGGAACAAATCCAAAGAGAAAGGTACTTCCTACTAAATTTTCCCTAAAAATATGGCTACTTACAAAATATTGATGGCCTTAAGAAAAGATGTACATCCTAATTACCAACTATAACATGGGAAGCCTAATTTACCAAAGCCTTGTTTCGCTAGCAATAGTGTGAATAGTGTTGGACCTCCATCAAAGAATACACCCAAAAGAAATAAAATAGTTCATTCACCCATGATGAGAGAGGTAGATCTAACAAAAACATATTATGGGATCTAACCTTTCCTTGAAGAAAATACAAATGTTGTTAGGGAAATACACACAAAGATGTCTAAAAACTAGGAAGAGTAAATAATCAGATGAGTAAATGATAAGATAAGTCCCATCAAAGGATCCATCCAAAACATAACTAACCAAGCTATTAGAAGTTACTAATTTTATTTAATTAAGCCTATGTTAGCACCTAATCAATACCATAATCATGCAACCAAATAGGCAACAACCTAACTTGTATCTTGAGATAGCATACAAGATAGCAGGGAGGACCAAACTGTCTTTGCTATGATAACACCAAATTTACTTCCTAGGATAGCACCCAAATTTGTCCACTCTGATAGCACACCTCATCACTACGCTTGTACTGAATCTGTGCAAACACAGAGACTTATACACTATGTTTACACTAGCACCAAAATTATTTTTCTTCGGTACCCCTAAATATCTTCATTGAAATAGCATCAAACCATTCACATCACTATCACTATCACTCTTGTCTTTATTTTCCATTGTAATCCGTATTTGAATGCATCTCAAAAAGTATGCTGAAAATATCACTGTGATTTATAGCATCTTGTGGACTATAATATTATGTAACTCTTTGAAATGAGGAGACATGAGTTCAATGAAGAGAAGTGTCTAGAGGTAGACATGCCTTTGTTGAGGGAAGTTGACTCTATAAAATAACCTAATTCAATTTCCCTAATTAATAGATACTATAGATACAATTTCAAAATTAAATAATAGAGAGAATAATTATAGATCAAGATCATATGTATAGGTAGAGAAAATAAGCCCAAAACTCCACTAAGGTATTTGTCATATAAAATCAATACCAAAAGATATCCTCATACATGTTCTAATCAAATAGAGAAAAGAAAAAAAAAAGATGATTCTATTACTCCACATTCATAGGATATCATCTCATGTTGAAAGATTTTTATAATAAGAAAATGCAAACTTCTCAAATTCATGTCTTAGGAAATGGGAAAATAAACATATTTATGAGTTTGGTTGTTTTTTTGATGGCTAGAGTAATCATCAATCCATAAAATACAATTATGGCTCCTCATTTCTACTTATGGAGAGAGTATTCATCACTCCTTCATAAAATACAATAATCGATTATCATTATTTTTAGTGAACAAGTAGTGATGATGCTCTCAATTTTTTTCCCTAGTGCATTGTATTATGAGTGTGCTTACAAATGAAAAATAATGTTACACTAGTGTAACATAACACCATACTCCCACAACGCTAGGCTTTGAGTGGATACATAATGGAAAATAATTTAAAGCATCCTAGTAAAATTAGATTAAATAGAATATAATGAACCATAAAGTAATGTTGATTTCAAATATTTAGTAATTAAGTTGTCTAACTATAGAATTGTCGCACCTAAAAAACTATATTTACTAAGATAACGGAAATGCTTATAATCTAATAATAAAAAATATCACTATTACACATGTCTTATTATTAGATAGTTAATTTTACAAGTACATTACTATATATAGGTCATAATAAATCACAATAGACTATTGACATGTACATAGGAAACCAAAATAAAACACTGATGTAAAAATTCATAATTTAAAAAATCCCAAATGCAAGGTATTAATTAGCACTTGACACAGTACATAGCAAAAATACAACTCAACCAAATATATACGAAATTAATTATAACATACTTTTATAAATATAACATAATATGAAATTTAAATATATATTTCTATTAGATTAACTCACTACAAGAATTTTCCTCCAAGCACCATTTAGATATGTAATGGGAAAACTGGAGAGGTATTCTTGAAACCTAGCCATGTTGAATTGCAAGGTGGATAGTACACTTGTTAGCATGACCTCATGACCTCCCTTGCCTCATGTTTAACTCTAATGTTATAGGAGTAGTTTCTCAAGAACTCTATCTAATAATTGAACCTCACACACTCTATTGACATCTAATTTCAGTTCTGTGGCATTTCATAGTTTACCCTCAAAAGCTCATTTAAGGCCATAAATCACACTTAATATTGATTTACTATATTTGTGAAATTTATAATTCTTTATAACTAATCATTTAGTTTTGGTTGTTGTTTCTAAAAAGTTATGGCCCAAAGCTTAATTATGTCTAGTATCACTTCATAACCTAATGATATGTAAGGAAGATCTCTTCCACTTGAATTAATAAGACACTAGAAACCTCTCATACTCAAAACAAACCTATTGAAAACCAATTTGATTCAATAGACATAATGAAAACAAACATACAAGAGAATGTAAAAATGAACATTTTATCATGAAACAATGAAATGTAATGCAATCACATAGAACCAATAAATAAGATTTCAAAGATGTAATAGAATGTTATTGCTTGGACCAGAAATCTCTAATCTCTCTACAAACAAGCTACACCAAAACCATAAAGAAAACATAGTCTAGAAATAAAATAAGTAACATGAACCTCAAATTTACAAAATAAACCTTCTAACATTAATTCAAATGATCCAATTTCAATTGAGAACAATGTTTTAATATTTTATTATAAGGAAGGAAAAAAACAAACCAATCTAATTCAAATTCAAACAAGGAGAAAATTTAGCAAAAAACATTGTTTCCTAACAATATATAGAATAGGTGGAGCTCCATAGTATCCAATTTAAATATATATTTCTATTAGGTTCACTCACGACGACTATCTACATTTGGAATCGGCAGACTGGACAGGTATTGTTATAATCCAGCCATTCTGAAATGCAGGGGCGATGGTAAAGGTGGCCGCACTGAACTTGAGATGCCTCTTCCTCCCATTTAAAATCGAATGTGCAAATTGGACAGGATGAAGTGATAGTATTATTATTATTTATATGGTAATCAGAAATGCTTATGGTAAGCAATGCTTTTTCTCTTCTGAGTCGCTCATTTTGAGCGCGCTCAATCAGAGCGTTTACCTCGCGATTAGATTCTGCCCACAATTATTTGCAGCCTGATAACGGACTAATAATTCATCATCAGCCAGCTCATGACCTTCTAGCATCAAAGCATACAGATTCGCCAGCCTATTCCGTAAACCGATACTATCAGCCATAGCTATCAGCGCATCACTAATTTCCCAACCGGTTTGCGCTGCAGCGTGTACCTCCCTTCTTCTCTCAACGTGACGACGTAATAATTCTTCTGTATATTGCCGTTCTGTTGATTGTTCTGCAACCAGATGAGGAAATTCAGTACCTAGTATTTCTGCTACTTCATCATCCACACTTCTAGTTTCATCATTGTCTGTCTCATCATTATCATTGTTTGTCCGCTGGTCCACTGGCTCTTCTGGAACATCTTCTGTCCCAATATCACGGGTTATCTGAACAGTTTCCTCATTACCAATCTCGATATCTCCTTCTACTGCCAACAGATTCTCTGAAACAAGAGGCAAGGCATGTGTTGGTCCAGAGGATTGCTGGTCCATTGGTTCTCCAACAAGAGTACCTTGAATTTCTTGTACGTCATTGTCATTCGCTATCTCAGCAGCTTCCTCTATAGTCTGCTGATTCTCTGGAGCAATTGGCAACGCACCCTCTGCTACTCTCTCTCACTACGAATTTCTTCGCAGCGATTATCACTACTCGGTAGCAAGGAACGGATATCCGATCTACTTCTACGGTCAGAATTTCTACCTCGACTCCTCCGTCCTGATCCTGTTTTTCCTTGACCTTCCATTTCGACATCCCTCCATTCTGATCCTCTTTCCCCTCTACCTCCATTTCGACACTTCAATTGTTCAAATATTAAGCGACCAATGATACCTGAAATGAGGCGGAAGAAAAAATGCAAGATGCTCTAATGCCTTCCGATCTTCCTATCTCTTCACTTTTATACTCGCCTCACCATAATTATTATTCTAATGTCCATTGAGTACCGACCTCTCAATTATTGTGGATATGTGGGTTCATGCTTTCAGAATCGAACTCAACTCAATTGCATACTACCCTAGCCTATTAATAATTTAATCTAACAAGATTATAATTTAATTTTTAATATTATTATTCATTATTAGTATGTATATATATATATAAGTATATAGGTATTATATATATATACTTATAATAAAAGTTAAACGATAATTACGTGTCTTTTAAAAATTTCTGTATGATTTGACAATCTATTCATACTGTAGGAATTGCGGCTTCTGTCATCATGTCAAGTTATGAGAGATTTTCAGTGTAAATCACATAAATTTCATTTGCCCCGGCTTTTCGACCAATAGTGTGGCTTCATCGCTGCACCAACTAGTTGGTCTCTTTCGAAACGGTGTCCGTCAGCAAATGAATTTTATTGTGATTATGACTGAAGGAATCTCTCATAATCTATCAATAATTTAATTTAATTTAGTTGTTAAATGTTATTATTATTAATTTATAAAAAAATTATGTATAAAGTAAAATATATAATATAATTAAAAATATGGACAATATTCTAATTATGGAGATTATAACGTTTTACTATTGTTTAAATCTATAATACTCTTTCATACTTGACTTATCAATACTACATGTTAAAAAAATATAATTCAATTAACTTAATCAAGAAGAAAAAATGGGCATAAGTAAAATTTGTATCTTACTAAGAATATTCTAGAGTATTGTGTGCATGTTAAATCTCTATCATCTACCTAATAGTTATTAATAATTAAATAAAAATATGGACGCCTAGTGACATAATAACCAACATAGATCTATGTTAATTCATGATATTGTAATGGCCTAGATAATAATCAAATTAGAGAATCATGTTAATTCAAAACCTACCAAGAGTCCACACTCACCAAATCTCTCTATGTGGAAACCAATTTTCAAGTTTCTCACTTTAAAATAAATGTATATCTAAAGAAATTTGACAAGTTTGGTTGCCTCATAGAAGAGCTTAAGATGGATCTATGTTGGCTTTTAATTAAAGTGAAAAGTAAAAATTACATAACTACGTTGAGATATATCTCAAAGCTTCATATTTGACCACTATTAGCTTTTTTGGATTAAAATTAAATCTCTACCATCCATTTTCTAACACTAGTGGCATGTGCCCCTACTTTTTATAATTTGTTATTAAAAATACAAATATATTTTTATTCGACTTCAACTAATCGAAAAAGGAGAGGGAAGGGTCTATTGATGCTAATATGGTATAACTACTGATACATATCACTTAACAACTCACAATAGGATCTCTAAGGGAAGCTCACACATCTAGCATGTTGAGGGAACAAGAGCGACAAGAAAAATATGAGCAACCTCATGAAGGAAATAACTACAACTAAAACAATACGAGATGGAATTAGAACACTAGGGAATTTCCTACCAAACTAGAACACACCAAAGAGAATAGTGTGGGACAAGGAAACATTCTAAGTTGCATGCCATCTAAGTTACATGCTAAAATGTTGAGGCTCTAGATAACTTGTGATAACAAATGGAAATAAACAGACAAGATATAATAAATAATCTATCATACTTGGGTGAAAAATTGCATCATAGAAAATGCTATGTTTACCCATACATCTGTGTATGTAACATGCCCAAAAATGTCATGATACTTGGGATCCACAAGGAGTAAACCTCCTATTAACATAATAATTCATTTGTTGTATCATGGCCTTTCTTTTCCTTTGTGACTCCAAAAAATAAAATAATTCCATCCTTAACTCATTGTACTCCACAATGTCCTTTTTGCATGGTATATCCACATACCCACCAAAAATGTGAGATATGTCCAACAAATGGAATTTGGGAATCTATTATGAACTATGTCATTTACACGGCCTCCCAACTTATCTCACCAAATATACCCACTTGATTTTCTTCTTTCTTATTCATTTACATCGCAAGAAATTTTCTTCTCAAAAACCAAGATAGCCCCAATATATTTGGATGCTAGCACTCATCCATATACCCTCTTACGATGAACCAAAAATAAGGTCGAGTTAACACTTTTGGATTGTAAAACCATACTCAAATATTTTGAATATTTAAAGAAGTCAAAATATGTTAACATAAAATTACCACATGTGCAGTATGACCTTGCAAGGTCATCACAACTTTCAAATTCTCAAGATTTGCAATACTCTAGAACCAAACTCAATCCCAATTTTTTTCTCATGTATAAAAATCACTTTATCATATAATCGTGAAGCTACATAGAGACAATGTTTAACCCACCTTTCAGGATTAAGAGAGCCAAAGTGATCACTAATGGTTCCCAACAATGCATGAGTTGCTTAATCAACATCCACTTCCTTTTCCAATAGTTTTGTATTCCAAATTCATACCTTTATGGATAAAAATCAAACATGTTAGCTTCCTCACAAAAATAATTCCTTTTAATAAGATATTTCAGACAATTAGGGTTGAATATGTTGAGGAGCCTATTTATATTATGATAGGTTAGAAATATCCAACTATTTAGTGTGCAATTATGAGGCAAACAAATCTAATCAAAGCACCTTTACTAGCAAGAAATTTTTTAGAAGGTTCATCCTCGACAAAGATATCAAGCATTTTTTAAATGTTCTTACAAAGCTCTTCGATGCCATTGAAAGCATGGTCTAAAATAACTACATAATCATGACTCTCGTTCTTGCATGTCTTATAGTGTTCCTTGTAATTTTAAACAAGAAAATTGCTTAAAATTTACACGGAACCAAAAAAATAATTGATCACTTGGTCCTTTTAATTTCCAATGAAACGCCATGGAAAAATATGATATAAATGAGTTTTACTTCCTCTAATGAAAACACTAGACCCTGAATTTTTTTTTTTTGTAGGCAGGGAGAGTCTAGAAATATGTAATAACTAGGGCAATAATTGGAAAGTATATGCCCCTATATCTTTAAAATTGAAAATGTATATTTATCTTCAAACATGCTCAAGATTTAAAAGGAGAATGGACTCATTGTACCTATTTTTTGAAATAGAATTTACGTGATAAT
>APFE030382454.1:0-23975 GCA_000404065.3 Pinus taeda | reverse complement strand
ATACTTTTTAGAACAAAGATTATCCTCTGAAGAGCAATAAAAGTGGGTCACAAAGATGTTGGGTTATGAATTTGAAATAATCTACAAAAAAGGGAAGCAAAATGTGGTGGCAGATGCACTCTCAAGAAGGGATTAGGATCTGGAAGCATTGTTGTGCGCCGTTTCTATTATCCAACCAGATTGGATAAACGAAGCAAGGGAGGAATGGAAGAATGACGAAGAAGTGTGGGCACTTATTCGAAAGTTACAACAAGATTCCAGTATGTCTGATACATTTAGCTGGCAAAATGATTCGTTATGGTACAAAGATCACTTATACCTTTGTAAGAATTCCCAGCTAAACCACAAGATTCTTATGGAATTGCACACTTCTCCCTTAGGAGGGCACTCAGGATTTTTAAAAACTTACCACAGGATTAAGAAGGAATTTTTTTGGGATGGCCTTAAATCAGATATGCAAAATTTTGTGGCCGAATGTTTGGTTTTCCAACAAAATAAAGTTGAAACAATTAAGACACCGGGTCTATTACAACCTTTATCCATTCGAGGCCAACGTTGGGAGGAGGTCTCAATGGATTTTATCACAGGTTTACCCAAGTCTGAGGGAAAGAGTATCATCATGGTGGTAGTTGACAGACTTACCAAGTATGCACACTTTTGTGCATTATCATATCCTTTTAAATCCAGTATAATTTCCACGACATTTATGGAAACAATTCAAAAGCTACATGGAAATCCAAAGATTATTGTAAGTGACAAAGATCCCATTTTCACTGGAAATTTTTGGACAAAATTATTTTCTTGTCTTGTTACTCCGTTAGCTCATAGCTCATCTTATCATCCTCAATCTGATGGGCAAACTGAGATAGTAAACAAATGTTTGGAAGGATATCTTCGTTGCTTTGTGTCTGATAAACAAACACAATGGGTCAAATGGTTGCCTCTGGCTGAATGGTGGTATAACACTTCCTTCCATACAACAACAAAAATGACCCCATTTATGGCACTTTATGGGTATCAACCACCATCCATCACATCATATTTAAGAGAAAATTCTAAGGTTCAAGCAATGGAACATCACATCAAGCATCAACAACAAGTCCTCCAACTCTTAAGAGATGAGCTGGCTTCTGAGAATAGAAGACCCTATATAGGTGCTCTGAGTAGAAGAAAACCAATTTGCAAATTCCCTAACTTCCTCTTTAGCCTAATCTGTCATACATGGTGCCTATTCTTCAAAAATTATGTAATAGAGCACCACAAAGAAGTACTCAACTAACTTATCATACATCCCCATGTAATTGTACTCTTAGAGTATATTGTAGTACATATTGACAAGGAAAGGTTGTTGTCAAATAAAATTCCATTCTAGTACTGGAAACACATTTATTGCACAGATTCCATCAAGTAGGTATGTCGACATGAAAAATTGAGTTTCCTTCTTTCAGCATCCTTCTTCATCTTAGATACATTTGTCTGCAGTTGTTGAGCAAGTATATTTACCCAGTTAAATATCTTCACTTCAACCACAATCAGGTAGAGCATGTAGATTTAACCTTCCTCACAATACTCAGTGTTATGTCATCCATACAACATGTAGCACATTACCATGAGGTATTGATATACCTTCCCCATTTATCTTATTCTGTAAATCCCCTCTGGTTTTTGGTAAAACTTGGTTGGTTCCTACCACCATGATCTCATCACATCCTTGGTATTCAAGTGAGCCCAGATTGCATAATACTTCGTATTAAGAAAAACCTCTAGTCTCGTCAGTTTGTAGTATGTATGAAGATCATGTGGTTGGTATGTTGCAAGAATTTTCTGACTTACACTACTCCGGATCATGTTCTTGATGTCTATACCTTGCAAGATCCGTTTAATTTCTTCTGCACATGGGAACATTGGATACTTGCAAAAGAAATTATGGAACCTGTATCTCTTAATCGTGATGTATATCTCCCCATCCTCTAGATTCTCTAGGAACTCCTTCTCATTGAAAGCATATCTTATGGTTAGCCATGACATAGGAGTGGACTTATCCACCAAACACCTAGTATCTACCATGATCAGTGCTCATAGCCTCAAAATTTCCCCAACATATTCAATACTAGTTTTTGTGACCTCCTTGGCTACTGCTTGCCTTGTGACCGGAGGCATGGTATTCGTGGAAGAAGAGAGGCTGATAAGATCTCAAATGGAAACACCAGGAACTGGAGAAGTGATATTCCTCAAATAATATCCTATTCTATCAAGCTATGAAACACAATAGAGAACTACTAGGAGAAGGAATTGCCTAAGGAATGAGCATAAGAGACAATTCCTGAGGCAAGAGTGACATGAATGGTCACTAGAAGTGCACTCTACATAATTGTTGAGGAGAGAGATTGTGAAAGCTTGATGATTGTGCATGCACAACTGCTAAGGGAGAGATGATAAGTGACTGCGCAGTTCGTACTTACAGTGGGCAAGGATTAATAAGCGACTGAAGGGAACTATGAAATGCATAGTGGAAGCTAGGGATTGCATAGTGCGTAGTCACAGATGGAAGAGAAAGGCTCACAAGTGACTGAGTTTGTGCAATGTACAGTTGGAGAGAGAGAGGCCTTGAAAAACATGCATGCCAGATTAGCAAGGGACAAGGCCAGAGAAATGAGAAGTTACAATGATGGAGAGGCATATCAAGTCAAAATTCAACTAAGTATGGATCAACAACAAGCAATGAGGATTGCAAGAAGATACTGTGCATAAAAAGACTAATTTGCAATGATAACAGGGATGAGAAAGGACTTAGAATGTGAAAGGACACTTGAAAAGAAGCATGCAGGAGAGGATTGACACATGCAACAACTAAATATAGTAAAAACGACACTCTTTATGTTAAAATTAAGGTAAAGTGACACTTGTGAAGGAAAAAACGACAAAAGTGAAAGAAAAAGTAGCAAAATGTGCCAAGTACAAAATTTACTTGAAATAGTAGTGCACATGTGACCAAAATCTCCTTATGCTCAAGGAATGTGAAGAGCTCTAAATATGAGTGTGAGAGTGAGCTCTAGGCTATCTTATTATATAGTTGAGCACTTGTAGATATAGGGTTAGGGTTTTTTGCATGCATGCCTAAAATTTAGGAGTTAGGATTAGAAACTACCACTTGTGATCAAGTCAACTTTAACAAGTGTACCACACAGTCAACAAGTGGTGTGCAGTTGTTATCCACAAGGAATGCACATTGTCTATCCATAGTGACTACGTAGTTGACTGGCTCAAGGAACTGTGCAGTGGCCTATCACAAGAGACTGTGAAGTTCTCTGCCAGAGAGGATTGTGTAGTTGCTCTAGTTAAGGCATTGCGCATTCACTAGCAACAGGCAGTACACAATTATGATTGGCAAGCAATGACTGTCAACTCAAAGTGTGCAACTGGGAGCTAGAAACTAGGAAATGCAAGATCAAGCAGTTGTGATACTTGAATCACTAGAAGAAGACTTGACACTTAGAAAACTAAGACCAAGGATGACTTGAGTAACTCAAAACGAAAGTTCAAAATACCAAAAGGAGTTTCCAAAATTAGAAGTAGGAAAATTTTTGAAGGCGGTTGTAGCAACTACAACACTACCCAAAAGGATAACTTCTTGTCGGCTCAACCATGGAGCCTGAACTCAAGAGTGTCGAGAGAATTGAACTCGTGGCCTCCTAATAGTAGAGATGCTTTAGCTATGGGGACTCAACCAACTAAGCTAACCTATGAGGCTTATATCTATATCTATTATTTTATTATATATATTTAATTTATTAATATATATTATATATTATATTTATATTATTAAACCAGATATTGGCATAACTATATAGGAATTGTAACTGAAAACGAGTCCCTCGCAGATATAATTCATATTATCTTTTGAAAAATTCAAATTTCTTCATATGTCCAGCATGCAAAATTTTATTTTCAGAAGCCAAACAACAACAAATGGTAGTAGCATATACAAAATGTTATCTCAAATATTCATGGACTATTTCAATCAAATTCAGAGAAAAATTTAGTTTACAACATTTTTTTATCAGATTACAGACTTTCCGTAGTTGTGCACACTTTTTCATAGCCACTGAAAAATTCTTCAAAAGTGATGAGGTATAGTTACAAAATTATTCTCATCAACTTTAGCAGTGATAAGGATCATTAAGCAGTGACATATAAATTCTATGTAATAAAATAAATAAATAAAATCTCTAACATTAAGGTATCCAACAACATCGAGCAATTTTGTTTTCAAAGCATGGTGAACCAACCTAAATTAGTCAAAGGTAACATTATGTAAACATTTTAATTGTTTTTATTTAAATAAATTGCAAATCGTAGAATGCATGGGCATGTTTCCCTTAACCTAAGCTCAAGAGGCATGACTCCAAAGTCTTATTTTAATTATTGATAGCAATCCATCTCACAATCACCCACACCATATGATTTTCCATATTCATCAAATCTCAATCCTGATCCACTACATCATTGAGTAAGTTGCTTGCATAAATGGTTAAGAGTTTGAAGACTATGTGAAATGTATCATATTTTCCATTATTACATTTTTCAAGGACATTAAACCCAAGCTCATTTGTTTCTTTTCCACCTTTTCATTATATTCACTCAACCCATCACTCATTTCATACTTCATACTATTACCACATGATAGTAGTGACATAAGGCTGAATTTGAGAACCAAGACTTCTTTAACATGAAGGACGACACTTGTAGTAAGATTCAAGCCTACAGGGACTAAGTTTTTAGAATCATATACAAAATGTAGGGAGAGGTTCTAGAAATCAGACTAGTCAAATTTTTTGGAGAAGGTTCAAGGATATGGCGTCAAAGTAACAAGGGATTTTTCCAGAGCCTTTGATGGAGTGGAAGTATATATTAGAGACATTTGATTGAAGGTAACAAATTATTTCTTGGCTAAAGCCATTGAATTGCCTAGGTTTGGTGAAAAATGGTTTAAAAACCATAAAATTAAATGGGAAACATGGATAAAGTTCCTGATAAACCCTAAAATAACAACAACAAACTAAATGAAAGGCATACCAGTTTCAACATTCAAAGGAAAATGGAGGGACATTCTCTTCGTTCTGTAGAAATTTGTCACTTGTGAAGGCGGACATGGTTTGATAATGTTTTATCATATTCCTCTCTTTATGCATATTTAAAAAGGTCATGAGATACATTTAGCTCATTACCTCCTTAATATCCTTAAAAAGAAGTCTTCTAAAGTTTAGAAAGTCGTAAAAATATAGAAAGGAGTCTGTATCATTTTGGACTTGTTAAAATTGTAATTGAATCAAAGTTACATTAGAAAGAGGACAATTGAGATGATTTCCTTTTGAGAAATCACTTCAAATAAGACCTAGAAGCTTCACAAGAAACAAGTACATTTAGGTCATAAAAAGATATGCACTAGGGCTAGTGTTTCAAAGGCCAAAACTCTAAACCATGAGCCCATATCAGATTCAACAAATGAGTCAACAATTGATCCTGTGGGTGAATTTGAGGAAAACCCTGCGTCTATAAATAATTTTGAACTTGAAGGTTCCAAAGTCAATGAGATCATTAAAGAGAGGTTTCAAGTTTGAAACAAGGAAAAACTAAGGCAAAATCACAAGGACGTAATCATTAAAGAAGGGGTAAAGAAACATGAAAAGAAGAAAACCCCTATACCAAAATCAAAGAATAGTCCAACCACAGAAGAATTCATAATAAAATAACTGATAAAAGGAAAATTTTCAAAGAAATCAAACCCTAAGTCTGAAGAGAGACATTAAATAATTACTTGTAATATGACCAAAGAATTGGTGTTTCATGAAATTATGAAGTTTCAAATCACCCAATAATCAATATTGAAATTTATAATGGAGAAGACAATAGATTATTAGGGAAAGTTAGAACCATTAAGAAGCTAAGAGTTTCTACTCCTTTGTCATCTACAACATTTCCATAACAAAAGAATACCAGACTAGGAATTGATTTTTCTATTCCTTTCTCTGTAGAAAATCTTGTAGATTCACAAGCTCATGCAATGTACTAAAGAAGATGCCAAGAATTTACTTCTACTTTCAACCCGTGGAAGCCAATAGATCGATGAAAACAATATCAATAAGAAGAATATAAATCAATGGCACATAACACAAGATGTATCTAGGGAAATCCACTGCTCAAAACCCTGCTATATGTATTGCATCTATCATAAATATGAGTGAAGATACAAAGCTTGTTCTCACTAGAAAAACTCTGCACAAGTATGCTCAACTCTCTCAGCTCACAAGCTAGCTCTTGGCCAACACTTAGCCAATGCTGCAGCTCTCCAAGCCCTTAATCTCTTGCATAATTCCTAGGATTAATAGCCCGTATTTAAAGGGAATTCATGCTTCCAAAACTGTGCAATCCAAACTACGATCAATCTCTGATGCACGCATGATATTTACACTCCAATGAATAATACAAGTGATAGTACACTGTCCCTGCACTCTAGTCTCAACTGGGTCTTTCTCTGAACTAGCATGCATGAATTTCTCATGTGGGAGTCTTCAGTTAACTGGAGTAGCACTAGTGGATGCATTAGTGTACCAACTGACTATTAGTCCTCTATTAGTTCCAAAAACAATTTAGAACTAATTTAACTGAACTTTAACTCAGTAAATTGAGTGATCTAATTTCCAACTCAATTTAAACTCATATTGGACCCCTAAAACTTAGGGAGAACATGTACATGCTACAGAAAGACTTCCAACTCGAAATTCCTAATCTAATTAAGTTAATTAAATTTAATTAACTATTTACAAGTTCCTATGATAATAAAATTTGATTTTAATTCTCAGTTTAAATCAAGGACAAATTAAACTGGAATTTCTTGTTGCCATTTATCAACACTCCCTCTCAACAAGAAAGGGATTATCAGCTACCATGATCCTGTCTCTGTGAAAATAGAATTTACATCTTGACAATGCCTTTGTCAAAATGTCAGCATCTTTTTCCTCTATGGGAATGTACTCACCTCAGTACACAATCTCTGAGATGATGATATCAGATATCAATATTCTTGGAATGATCATGAAAAACTGGATTTTCATAGAGTTTGATACAACTCTGATTATCACAGTAAATCACATTTCGATCCATCTACTAACCAAACAAACCAACCAGGATCTTCCTCATCCAGATGGCCTCACATGTTACCTGACTTGCAGCCATGTACTCTACCTCTGCCGAACATAGTGCAATCGATCTATGTTTCTTGTTGTACCAAGAAACTGTCACTGACCCAATGCTAAAGGTCCCTCTTGATGTGATTTTCCGATCATATGGACTCCCTGCCCAATCTGCGTTAGTGAAGCCTTGAAGCTTCACCCCCTTTATCGGTTTGTACCATAATCCATATTGAGAAGTGCCCTTGAGTTATCTCAACACATGCTTTTCTATTGGGAAAAATGCTGAGAGGGGAGGTTGAATCAATATTTTAACTTTCATAATAATTATTTTCCTTTTCAAACAATATACTTTATTTTATTGAAACCAACCAACATATGTCTGCGAATACAAAGAATGAAACCAGTGTATATGTAATAAACAACTAATTCACTGTCTTAAATTAGAGTGTGATGCATTAAGCAGTAAACATATGCAGTAAGAACATAATAAATCAACACACATAAGCAACACACATGAACACCAAGATTTTTCAGGTGGAAACCCAATGTGGGAGAAAACCACCATTGTTTTTGTCTCAGTCTTCAATCTTCTTATAATAAAAAGTGTTTACAAGTTTTGTACTAGTGCAGACTTTTCTAGTATGCAGGCATCTACTTGCTGAAGGCTACAACCTTCACTCATTTTCCAGCCTCTACTGGAAGGGAGCTCCAACCCCCTAGCCCTTGTACCGGCTAATATGTTTACTAGTACATAGGTTCCGGCCTATAGAAGGCTACTACCTTCACTTTTCCTCCAGGGACCACGTTTCATTAATTTTCAGACTGGATACTCCTAGTAGACAACAACACAATATGAAGGCCATGTTTCATCAAATTTTCATATTGGATCCATCAATCACCACTGCAATACAATCATCAAATACAACTGCACCTATCAACAATAAATCAATCTGAACAATCAGATCACTGTCACCAGAACATAGAGCTAAACCCAGAACACTGCATCAACAACCATAACCAACTGCAACCTCAAAAATCATATGTCAGAATGTATATGCTACTTTAGTGAAGCCAACCTGCATGTATATGCTACTTCCTTTAACTCAACCTGCATACTTCTCTAAAGATATTGAATCATAAAACCTCTGAACCATAAATTGTACCAATCAGTGACATTTTGAATATCTATTGTCAATTTATAGAGTTCTAAACAGATAGCAGCAAAGATCACCCTTATCACTTAATCAATCAATAAACTAGACTCAATCTCCTTATACAATCAAATTTACTTTTAGATCTTATGAAGATATCATTGAAAACAACAACAAAACAGAAGCACTGGTTAGATAGACCAGTCATCTCTGAACAACATGTTTTTCTTTTGCATACACTACTTGGAAGTGCCAAATTAGCGTGTATACATGCCTTCACCAAGGTGAACCAATTTATAGATTTTCAAATAATAACTTATAACTTTGTAGTTATTCCAAACTTTAGACATACCCAGATCATAACATATAAAGGATAAAACATGTGTTAGCATTCAAATTTAGCCCAACAACTATCAGATCATACAATGATAAGTCATTTCAGGTCTCATGATCTTGATCCAACATTGTATCCAAAGGTGCACAAGATATTTCATATCATATCATAACCATAGCCATTACAACATAAAATATACTTCAGATAGAAGTAATCATGAAAAACCCTTTTTCTTGCACCCTTAGCCCTTTGATCTTCCCCTCCTTATATATTTTAGCCTTTCTCAATACCTCAGACCAAAACAACACTTAGAACTTGTGGAATTCTTGGACAGGATCAAGTTGCTATTATTCCGCTCAATATTGTGGGCTATTACCATGGTATGGACCCTTGGTATTCATTAATCTTAATTTTTCATGCCATACGTGCTTTTCATCTTGTGAAAGTGCATGCATACATATATGCACCTTGTGTTTAGTGAACTCGCTTGTATATGCTACTTCGACTAGGTGAACCAACACATACTTCTCAAAACATTCTCTTTCTTCAATCTCTAGAGTCTGATCTATAATCCTTTGTTGTTACCTCTGAATTTACCTGTTGCACTGTGATCTTCCATCATACATCATTGATTCATATATGTGATTTTTCATCAAGGACAACACATGTACCATAATGCCAACAATCTCCCCCTTTGGACTTGATGGCAACCATATTGGTGTTTATTACGTCAAGTTGTAGAACCTGTTAGATATATCAAACAAAACCAAGATAATCTCCCCCTTTGACATTAAGGGAAAAGGGCGGACCAATATATTCTCCCCCTCAGAGATACACTACACATCCTGAATTCTCTGTTCATGCTCCCTCTGAGCATTTACCGAAATATCTAATGGATGTGAAATGAATTGCATGACTCTATCACTCAACTATGTGAGTATGAACTTCCTATCACCAATGAATCATACATATGTCAATCACCCAACCTAGTGGGGATATACCAAATGTTCATACATGACTGAAAAATTGCAATTATTACATCATCCTTCCCATGCATAGTGGGGTTACAAATTACATCATAGGTCTTTACATGACCTTTACATCAAATGATATTCATGACATAAAGACCAAGGACTTAGGAAAGGCCATGATAGTTATCAACAACTATCATACATCATATATTATCAACACCATAAGCATATGTCAGCAACATCAAGAACAACACATGTATATGTCCATCATCAAAAGAGTCATCTGAATCAAAAAAACTATGTGGCTCAAGCAATATAAGTATCATTTGAGATTTCATCATAGGACATCTATGTCTGCGACATAGTATGATGCATCATTTCATAAGGATCATTATGTACCAAGGTCCTCTAAAGCAAAACATAATGTCAATAATGCATTATGGTACAGGTGTTGTCCTTGATGGCAACTCACATATATGAATAAGTGATGTATGATGGCAGATCACAGTGCAACATGTCAATTTAGAGGTAACAACAAAGGATTACAGATCAAACTCCAAAGATTGAAGAAAGAGAATGTTTTAAGAAGTATGTGCTGGTTCACCTAGTCCAAGTAGCGTATACAAGTGGGTTCACTGAACAAAAGGTGCATATATGTATGCATGCACTTTCACAAGAGGAAAAGTGCGTATGGGATGGAAAATTAAGGTTAATAAATACCAAGGGTTCATACCATGGTAATAGCCCACAATATTGATCAGAATAATGGTTACTTGATCCCGTCCAATAATATCACAAGTTCTAAGTGTTGTTTTGGTCCGAGGTATTGAGAAAGGCTAAAACTATATAAGGAGGAGAAGATCAAAGGGCTAAGGGTGCAAGAAAAAGGGTTTTTCATGAATACTTCTATCTAAAGTATGTTTTATGTTGTAAGGTCTATGGTTATGATATGATCTGAAATATCTTGTGCACCTTTGGATACAATGTTGGATCAAAATCGTGACACCTGAAATGACTTATCATTGTATGATCTGATAATTATTGGGCTGGATCTGAATGCTAATGCATGTTTTATCCTTTATATGTTATGATATGGGTATGTCTGAATTTTGGAATAGCTGCAAAGTTATAAGTTATTATTTGCAGATCTATACGTTGGTTCGCCTTGGTGCATATACACACTGCTTTGGCACTTCCAAGTAGTGTATGAAGAAGAAAAACTTGTTATTCAGAGATGACTGATCTATCTGATCAATGTTGTTGTTTCACTGTTGTTTGTAAATGATGTCTTCATAAGATCTGAAAGTAAATATGATTGTATAAGGAGACTGAGTCTGGTTGATTGATTGATTAAGTGAGAAGGGTGATCTTTGTTGTTATTTGTTTATAACTTTGTAAATTGACAATAGATCTTTAGAATGTCACTGATTGGTACGTTTGTGGTTCAGAGGTTTTATGATTCAGTATCTTTAGAGGTATATGCAGGTTGGGTTAAAGGAAGTAGCGTATACATTCAGGCTGGCTTCATTGAAGTAGTATATACATTCTGACATATGAATTTTTAGGTTGCAGTTGGTTCTAGTTGTTGATGCAGTGTTCTGGGTTCAGTCTACGTTCTGGTGATAGTGATCTAATTGTTCATATTGACTGATTGTTGATAGATGCAGTTGTATTTGATGATTGTATTGCGTGGTGATTGATGGGTCTAGTATGAAAATTTGATAAAATATGGCCATCATATTGTGTTGTTGTGTACGACAAGTATCCAGTTTGAAAATTAATGAAACGTGGTCCCTGGAGGAAGAGTGAAGGTAGTAGCCTTCTGTAAGCCGATGCCTACGTACTGGTAAATATATTAGCTAGTACAAGAGCTAGGGGGTTGGATCTGCCTTCCAGTAGAAGCTAGAAAATGAGTGAAGGTTGTAGCCTTCAGCGAGTAGATGCCTGCGTACCGGAAAAGTCTGCACTAGTACAAAACTTGTAAACACTTTTTATTATAAGAATATTGAAGACTGAGACGACAGTAGTGGTGGTTTTTTCCCACATTGGGTTTCCACTTGAAAAATCCTGGTGTTCATGTGTGCTACTTATGTGTGTTGATTTATTTTGTTCTTACTTCATCTATTTACTGCTTAATGCATCACACTTTGATTTAAGACAATGAATTAGTTGTTTATTACATATATGCTAGTTTCATTTTTTGTAGTCACGGACATACACTGGTTGGTTTCAGTAAAATAACATATACTATTTGAAAAGGATAATCATTATTGTGAAAGTTAAAATACTAATTCATCCCCCCTCTCAGCATTTTTCCCAACAATTGGTATCAGAGGAGGTCCTTCAGAAGAAGCTTGATTGCTTGAAGGAAGATCTATTAAGATGAACAATAACAAAGGAATGGGATCTATCAAGACACCAATCTTCAACGGAAATAACTTAGCATATTGGAAGATAAGAACCAGACCCTATCTTCAGTCACTTGGAGCTAATGTTTGGGCAATTGTGGAAGGAGGATACCAATATCCAAAAACAGCCCCCATAGATCAAGCGGAAAAGAAAGCATATGAAAACAATGCCAAAGTCGTGAATGCATTATTGGGAAGTCTATTAGAATCAAAATTCATCAAAGTCATGCATCTCAACACAACTAAAGCAATATGGGACAAAATAGTTTAGAGCTATGAAGGAGACTCCCAGGTAAAACGTGCTAAGCTCAAAACTCTCATAATTCAATATGAAACTCTCAAGATGCATAGTGATGAAAGTATTGCTTGTTACTTGTTATGAGTAGATGAGTTTGTAAATTGTATGAAGAATATGGGTGAAGAAATAAAGGAGGCTACTTTAGTAGAGAAAATTTTGAGATCTCTATCTGCTAAATTTGAGTCAAAAGTATCTACCATTGAAGAGAAGAAGGATCTCCAATCTATTACTATTTTTCAACTTCATGGAATTTTAACTGCCTTTTAAATGAGAAAAGGAGGTCCATCAGATATCACAGAAGCCGCTTTCAAAGCCTCAGCAAAGGGAAAAGAAAAGGAAGATCTCAAGGAATCAGGATATATATCAAAATAAATTGAGGTAAACTTTGTGAAGAAATTTCAATGGGGTTCTGGAAGATTCAGAGGTAAGCTTCCCTTCAAATGTTTTGATTGTGGTAGAGTTGGTCATTGTGTTGCTAAATGTCATCATAAAGATAATCATGACAAAGGAAGGGAGTCTGCAAAAGGTAATAGAAAACAATTTGTTAATAGAAGAAGTTATTATACTCATGAAGATAGTGATGGTTTGTCTAATAGTGATGAAGATGAATCTGAACAAGATATCAAACTACTCATGGATTATGAAAATGATGATTTTATGGATGCCTTAGAAGAGGAATATTTTCTTGAAGAAATCACTCAACTTAAAATCTGTTTGGAAGAAAAGAATATGGTCATAGACACCTTGACACATCAACTCACTGAAAGAGAAAAACACAATGAAAAATTAGAATATGAAGTAGTGGGTCTAAGAAAAGAACTTGAGAAGACAAAATCTTTGAATCTTAGATTTTCTAAAGGATCATAAACCTTAGATAAAATCATCAAGGTTCAACATTCTCCTCTTATAAAGACTGGTCTTGGATACACTGGAGAAACATCCCAACTAGAAAAGCCTTCAGCCATCACCAGAAGCTATCTTGATGCAGCAAAAACTAGTGAACGATGTGCCAATCCTTAGCAAAAGTCTAAAGGTACTCCCCATGTAAATCATGCTCATTTTAATCCAATGGTGAACATCAATAGCAGCACCAACCAAAAGGTGAACAATACCAAAATATTTTATGATCACAGAAACTTCTTCTTGAATGGACAATGTTTTTCATGCCATAACTTTGGTCATAAGGCTATTCAAATGTGTTTCTTACAAAACTATCATGACTAGAGAAGCAAGAAAACAAAGGAGCGTGACAAGAATCAAGAAAAGATCTTATAATAAAGTACTAATGCACTGGATGAAGACAAACATATGATGGATTAACTGAATTATAAGTGCACTGGATATACGTTAGTTGTCTTAAGAACAGCCGCATGCACACACAGGTTCGATTAAGTAAAGTCACGTATAGAAATATGAATATGAAATGGAAAATTTATTGATGATCTGTAAATACTAATTCACCCCCCCCCCCCCCCCCCCCCCTCAACAGTTTTCCCAACATTTGCTGCCTTCCAATATAGCTTGGTAGGCCTAACCATCGCTTGACTAAGTTGGTTAACTGCATAGCACATATCCGGTTGTGTGTTCACAAAGTACATGAGTGAACCCACAAGCTGCCTGTAAACAATATCTTCCACTACTTCTCCTAAAGTAGTATTCTCCTTCCTCCATTTAACTGCTAGAGGAGTCTCCATGGGTTTGTTTCTCTCCATGCGGAATCTCCTGAGTATCTCATTGGCATACTTGCACTGAGACACAAACAACTCCCCATCTCCCTGCCATACCTCCATGCCAAGAAAGTAATGCATGAGCCCCATGTCCTTCATCTCAAACTCTCTTGCATGGCCTTCCTTGAAAGACTTGATCAACTGATCATCACCTATCAGTATGATATCATCAACATAAAGTACAATGATCAACAACTTACCTCCCACTGCTATGTGGTAAGGGTTTTCATTCGCTTCACTCTTTGTGAATCCCAACCTAGTGAAGTAGCTATCTATCCTAGTGTACCAAGCAACGGGTGCTTGCTTTAGCACATACAATGCTCTCTTAAGCTGACACACATGCAAATCACGGTCAAAGGTCTCAAAACCTTCAGGCTGCTCTATGTACACCTCTTCCTCAATCATTCCATTAAGGAAGGTTGTATTCACATCCATCTGATGTATCTTCCAACCCATCTGTCTTGATAGTGCCAATATAGATTTGATTTATGAGTACCTTGCAACAACAGAAATGGTCTCATCATAGTCAATCCCCTCTACTTGTGAAAAGCCATGAGCCACAAATATAGCCTTATGCTTCTCCACACTAACATCTGCAGCTCGCTTTACCTTGTAAAGCCAACGGGAGCTCACCACTGACTTGTCCTCTAGTATTGGGACCACATCCCAAACACTATTACGAACTATGGAGTCATACTCCTTCGCCATGGCATCAACCCAAACTGGCTGCTACACTGCTTCCTTAAAGGAATATGGCTCAGTCACAACACATTCACCCATAAGAGCCTTGTATCCAATGTACCTCTTGTTAAAAAATCTAGGTCATGCATATTTAGGGTGATTCTTTGATACATGATAACAATTTGTGAAGTGTTAATGCAATATTATCTTAGCTTGATTGTTTACTTCATTATTAGCATGTGTGAGTTAACTTCATCAAACTAATACCAAACAAAAGAGACAATAACACAAATGGTTGGCTATCTTCCAGGGCCAAAACCTCTCCCTATTAGAGAGGAAAACCCATGCGAAAAATATTCTTATAGAGATTCCATTAATGAATATCAAGACCAGGACCCATGACTCAATCTACCTCTCCAAGACCAAGCCATCAATACTCTTCATGAGATCATTCTCTACTCTGCACCACAAATATCATTATCATTATGATCTTCATCACTACTGCAACACCATGATTTGCTCCTTGAGGCTAAGATGATCCTTGCACCTTATTGCACTGCGAAATTATGATAACGACACTCCTCACAGTGATGATCATTGTTTCTCTTTTCTCACTGCATATCATCTTATAATCTAAGACATTGTCATAAGGATATCGTTGAGATCTCTATACTAGGACTTATGTGTGAGATCCATAATCTCTTTGATGAGATCTCCTTTATTCAACCATGATGCATACATGTATACCGAAGTCATAAGTTATGCTATTGTGATGTGTCTATGCAGATCCGAATGTTGAGACAGATTTGCCGAGATGAGACATGCTCAGGCTATAAACATTCTTTGCTGCCATTCTCTAAGTGAAGATACATTCAAATCATAGGCATGTCGAGACTCCAATTCACTGTGATGACATTATTCATCACTCCATGCATCGCGATAGTGACTGTACCTAAAACCCAACCTAGGTGTAGTAAAACCCTACTGCGACTCCTCTCGTTATGACTGTGGTTCCTTATTCATCATGATTGCGGCTCCTCTGTGGCTTCATGCTTTAACTGTGGCTTGACTGCAGCTAGACTGCGGCTACATCCCTTACCTGTGGCTCCTCTATGCGAGTTCTTGTCTACCTGCGGTGACATGAGATTAAGCTTCCAGACCCATACGAAAATACACCTGCCCGCACCCAATCCTTCACCCAAAATTTCAGACAGGAAATGTGAAGTTGTAATCTGCCTTTTGATGGATAGCCTAGCCACCTACTTATAGTGGTTATGTCCATACATTTGAGCTGGCATGCTTCATGAACTGTCATGTCTTTATGTTGAGTTGACATGACAATATACATATTTAATTCATTTATTTGTATCCGACGTGATCATCTCCTTATTGTTTTTCTTGTAGACTTCGGAAGGGTTGTCTTCAGGCATTGATATTGGTCTTGGAGGGTTGTTCAACTTGTATAAATTTACATGGACTCATGACATGATTCTTTGACATAGAAATAAATCCTAAAGACATCAAGAAGAAGTCTTTTACCTAGAGACACTTCTTTCTCATGAAACCCATGTAGCAAGATTACAAAAAAAATAATTTGTTTCCTTTTATTACATCAAATACAAAGATCATGTCATTATGAAGACCGAACCTAGTTACACTTTCTTCAACACTCCCTCTTAACTAGGGAGGTATTCACAATGGTACTTGTTCATTCTCAATCTGAAGAATTTATCATAAGAAGAATCAGATTTGAAATCCATTTATTATAGCATCATTTCAACCAACATTGTTTTCATTTAGCAAGGCCTTGAATAACAACTCTATCTCTCACTTAGATCATAGCACACAATGTTGGAAAGACCAATTAATGATAGACACGCATCACCATTGTCTCTATTAGGGTCATACCCACCTGGGCGTTCTCCGAGTATGCCCTACTAGGACTATTCTCATCTTGGGTTCCCAACCCTCAAGAATATCGATCCTCTTGCCCACTTCTTGCTCATGAAACCCATGTAGCAATATTACAAAAAAAAAATTGTTTCCTTTTATTACATCAAATACAAAGATCATGTCATTATGAAGACCGAACCTAGTTACACTTTCTTCAACACTCCCTCTTAACTAGGGAGGTATTCACAATGGTACTTGGTCATTCTAAATATGAATAATTTCTCATAAGAAGATTTAGATTTGCAATCCATCTGCTATAGCATCATTTCAACCAACGTTGTTTTCATTTTTTAAGGCCTTGACTAATAACTCTATCTCTCACTTAGATCAGAGCACACAATGTTGGCAAGACCAATGACTAATAGACACGCATCATCATTGTCTCTCTTAGGGTCATACCCACCCGGGTGTTCTCCGAGTATGCCCTACTAGGACTATTCTCATCTTGGGTTCCCAGCCCTCAAGAATATTATGTTGATTTCGTCTAGTTAGACTTATGTCTTTCCGCACCCTTTCAGAGGAGGAGATCATTTTCCTTTTGATCATGCTTGATCCATTTTTATCTGCAACCATATATCATGACATTACAATCTCAAATACAAATATAAATGAAAGCATACATACCTCATTTTCCTTCAGGCTTCATTCAACAACTATCTTGATTGAACGGATCTTCAATCCCTTGATCTACTTCATCATGTCATCAGTCCTTCATCCCATGATTTCCATAAGTTGGAAATTCTGATGAAACATTTTCTACCTTCCCGGACTCGAAGATCCTCCACTAAGATTTCTGTCTGCAAGATCTAGTGTATCCTCATCTGGAAAATGTTCCCTTTGACCTAGATGACTTCTTCGTCACCTTTGATAGTCAATGAGATTCTTAAGATCTCTGTTCTTCTTGATTATCATACAATATTTTGTTTCCATGATGCTACGATTCATTTTTCTTACCATGATCATATCTGGAAAGACTTCTAATAGGATAATTTTGAGAGGGACACCATCTCAGTCATAATGGACATCTACTATTCCCTCTTTCCCTGATCCCTTTCTTCAACTTCTTCAACCCTTCCAGTGATATGAGCTCTTCTTCCATATTACTATTCTATCTTGTCAAATTTCATTTACTTATCTGCACTTATTTGAGTCCTATCAACTTGTCTTTCTCTATCTGACATAGAGACCACAAACTATTGATCGAGATAACCTCCTTGTCCATGGACATTTGTTACCTTTCTTATCGATGATGATTATTCTTTCATCACCTTTCTGGAACCTTGTAATTGAGATCTCATGAAGAGTGCCTCTTCTATCACTCCATGTATTTCTTTTCTGTCTCCCTTCTTGCTTCATAGAGATGAGAAAAAATTTTGAGAGTTCCTTCTCATAAATTCAGAGGAGACTTGTTCACTGACTTCTTTTCTTCATAAGGATTATGTAAATCCTTCGTGTTCTTTGCAAGGACTTTTCAATAACCCATCTATCCTAAAGATATCCTTGTAACCATGAATTCAATGAACCAAACTTGATTATAGAATGAATAGATACTTGATATGTGAAGATGAGATCTTCACCCTGACTATGATGGTTGTTGATGAGGTTGTTTGATGCTTCTACCGGATGAGGCCTCGATAGAAAGATTTCCTATTTTTCTTTGGGCTATCTTGATATGCAGGTTATTGACATAGTTATATTTTTGGAACCTTGTAGTCTGCAGGATTTTGAGATGACAGATCTTGAATGAGTCGTTGACTGAAAATATGAGAGTAATCAGAACTGTTGCCATAGATTAGTGACTTGAATGCTTAATCTTGTTGATCTACAAAACCTTTGTTGATTATAACTGTTGATGTAGACTGCTTCTTGAACTTCGATCCATTTCGACATGAATTATTCTTGGTGGATTGTGTAGGTATAAGATCTTACTGTTGTAACTTTATCTTTTTTATTGCATAGACAACAACCCTTGTTATTGAATACTATTGTTTGAAGATTGATCCTTTGATCTAGGGGTTGATTATGCCATGTAGATATTTCAGTTGCTTTGATGTCTTGTAGGAACTTGATTCTTGAATGTATCCTTTTATGCCCTTACTTTGACTGCTGAAACCATCCCTCTAATACCATGTTGAAAAATCTAGGGCATGCATATTTAGGGTGATTCTTCAATACATGATAACAATTTATGAAGTGTTAATGCAGTATTATCTTAGCTTGATTGTTTACTTCATTATTAGCATGTGTGAGTTAACTTCATCAAACTACTACCAAAAAAAAGAGATAAGAACACAAATGGTTGGTTATCTGCTAGGTCCAAAAACTCTCCCTCTTAGAGAGGAAAACCCATGTGAAAATTCTTCTTATAGAGATTCCATTGATGAATATCAAGACCAGGACCCATGACTCAATCTGCCTCTCCAAGACCAAGCCGTCAATCCTCTTCATGAGATCATTATCTTCTCTGCACCAAAGAGATAATTATAATTGTGATCTTCATCATTGTTGCAACATCACGATCTTCTCCTTGAGGCTAAGATGATCCTTGCACCTTACTACACTGCAAAATTATGAGATCGACACTCCTCACGGTGATGATCATTGTTTCTCTTTTCTCACTGCATATCATCTTATAATCCAAGACACTGTCATAAGGATATCGCTGAGCTCTCTATACTAGGATGTTTGTGCCAGATCCACAATCTCTTTGATGAGATCTCCTTTATTCAACCATGATCCATACATGTATACTGAAGTCATAAGTTATGCTATTGTGATGTGTCTATGTAGATCCAAATGTTGAGACTGAGATGTTGAGATGAGACATGCTCAAACTATAAGAATTATTTGTTGCCATTCTCTAAGTGAAGATACCTTTAGATCATAGGCATGTTGAGACTCCAATTCACTATTATGACATTATTCATCGCTCCATGCATCGGGGTTGTGACTGCACCTAAAACCCAAACTAGGTGCAGTCAAACCCTACAGTAGCTCCTCTCGTTATGATTGTGGCTCCTCTGTGGCTTCATGCTTTGGATGCGGCTTGACTGCGACTACATCCCTTACCTGCGGCTCCTCTATGTGAGTTCTTGTCTACCTACAGTGACATGAGATTAAGCTTCTTGCACCCATACAAAAATACACGTGCCTGCACCCAATACTTCACCCGAAATTTCAGACAGGGAATGTGAAGTTGTAAGCTGCCTTTTGATGGATAACCTAGCCACCTATTTATAGTGGTTATGTCCATATGTTTGAGCCAACATGCTTCATGAACTGTCATGTCTTTATGTTGAGCCAACGTGACAATATATATATTTAATTCATTTATTTGTAGCCAACGTCATCATCTCCTTATTGTTTTTATTGCAGACTTCGGAAGGGTTGTCTTGAGGCATTGATCTTGGTCTTGGAGGGATGTTACACTTGTTAAAGACTTGTATACATTTACATGGAATCATGACATGATTATTTCACATAGAAATAAATCCTAAAGACATTAAGAAGTCTTTTACCTAGAGACACTTCTTGCTCATGAAACCATGTAGCAAGATTACAAAAAAAATAATTTGTTTCCTTTTATTACATCAAATACAAAGATCATGTCATTATGAAGACCAAACCTAGTTACACTTTATTCAACACCTCTCAGGTGACCTCCTCTGCCTGCGTTGAGAAGTGGGTGCTCCCACATTCTCTCGTGCATCATCCAACAATATGCCAACCTCTCTCGTGCGCTTTCTTCCCTCTCTGGAAGACTTTGCCTAAGTGGATGTGTCCACTCCTAGATCCTCTACATGTGGCTTCTCCACATCAATCTAAGGCTCCTCAACCTTAAGAGCTAAAATCTCCTCATATGCATGTAGCTCAATCTCCCTCTCAAGGGAAACT
Organism: Pinus taeda; assembly: GCA_000404065.3. NCBI lineage: Eukaryota > Viridiplantae > Streptophyta > Pinopsida > Pinales > Pinaceae > Pinus > Pinus taeda. The sequence goes on along the minus strand of APFE030382454.1, from coordinate 3,365 downwards.
CACATGGCCTTCTCCTCATCAAATCTAAAATCCCTACGAACCACTGTCATCCTGGTCGGAAAGTACACCCGATAGTTGTGAGGTGTAACAATGTACCCCAAAAATACCCCCAACTCTGCTGTCACATGGCAATTTGATGATGATGATGATGATGGTGGTGGTTAACGTCCACTGAGACCAAATTGGTCTATCGGACCTATAATTTTCTTAGTCTTTAATTATCTGGCTCCTCATCTTTCTTGACGAGATTCGTGTTGTAGCTTTCTTTTTTTTCTCTACGGTCTTCCAACTTCTTTTATCTTGCATCTCCTTCATCTCTTCTGGTTCTTGGGACATTGGTGTCTTAGTTTCGTGATCTATTGTGTTTGTCCTTTTGAATATAGTCGGAGAAGAAGTTTGGTCTAGGAGATCTGCTTTGCTGTTAAATGAAAATTTATTTTGTGCGGTATTCGAATCTTCATAACTTTTGATTTGTTGGGCGGGGCTTTCTCCCTGCTTGTCTTGAGAGTCGTTTCTTTCTTGCTCGATTTCTTGTGATTCAGAGTTTTCTCTAGAATATTCTTCTTTGATGACAGTGTAGTGTTCTTTTGGCGCTCCTTCCCACCATGTAGATCTGTGGTGGTTTTTTCTAGTAGAATTTTTCTGGGAAGCTTTTGGGCAATTTTTGGCTAGATGGTCTGTCTCAAAGCAAGATCGACATCTGAAGAGGACACTTTCATAATCGAGTTTCTAGTTCCACACATAGTCTTTACTTGTTAGGTTTATTTCAGCTGGGAATCCAGCGTTGAAATCCATTTCCACACAGATGCGTGCATACGTGGTTCTGGCATATTCCTCTATTTCTAGGCACCTGCAGTAAAATTTCCCAATTGCATTTCCAATGGCTTTGAGCGAGGAGAGATTCCAGAGATGCAAGGGTAGGCTTGGCAACCTCACCCAAACTGGTGCTCAGGTTATGACTGCTGTAGAGGGATCGAATGATGGATACCATGGCTTCATGAATAGGCCTGATTTTTCCCATAACCAAGGGCCAGAATCTAGAATACATTGCCTGCTTTCAGGATTTTCAAAATCTACTATAAAGAAACCCCTAGCACAGGGATAAATATTAATTTCATCAGAAATGACGTGCTTCCATACCTCAGAGATCCAATTGTGGAGAGTTGTCAGCCGCGGCCAAAAACCATTGAACCGGCAGATTAGGGCACTTTCGGAAAACTTCAAATCCTCATCGAGTGAGGCCTGGACCACCTGGACAGTGGGAGCTGGGGCTTCACTGACGATATGGGCAGGAGTTTGTCCTCTAGAAGCGGACACTGATGACCCAAAAATCCTGAAGTGACCAACATCTGGCCTCTTACCGGAATAAGCCTCCTTTGGTGTCTTCATCTCAAGTATCTGATGTGGGCTACGATTCTGAACATAATTTGTTGTGTTGCATGCCTCAGCCCACAAGTGAAGTGGTAGGAACTAATCATGAAACATCATCCTCGCTGCCCTTACTATGCTTCTATTCTTCTGCTCAACCACCCCATTCTGCTGAGGGTTATGGGGTGTCGTCAACTCTCGTTTAATCCCTTTCGTTGCACAGAAGTTCTTAAACTCATTTGAGACATACTCACCACCGTTATCACTGTTGGGTTGTGTTATATTCTTTCCATGACTAGCCCATGTAGTTAACCAGGGGGTTAGAGGGGGGGCAGAGCCCCTTGTTCATTGCCGATTGTGTAGTAGGGGGGTCAAAAAGGGTTTGAGGGGTGTAGGTAACCCCACTCTATGGGGTCCGGGGCAGCAGCCCAGAAAATTTTGGTTTTGGAATCTAGGTTAGGTTGGGCGAACCCACCTATGGTATTGTATGATTTTCCCACATGTTTTTTGGTCCATGGTTTTGAACGCGATGGTTTTCGGTCCATGGTATTGGATGCTTCGACATGTATAAATATGTATTATAACATTGAAAGGAACATAATGAAAAATCAAGCTAGTAGTCCCGAATTTGGGATGCAGGGGAAATCTCTATGTATATGTGTTTTATGTGTTATGCTCTCGCATTGTTTATTTTATGTGTTTTAGAATTCGTATGCAGGTAATTTTTGTATGGGGTTAAAACCTACATTTGGTATTAGAGTTATTTTTGCTTCAAGGGGACGCCTTTGTTGCTGAGGGGTTTCGCTCGGGCCTGTGGTAGACCCTGTTTAGTGGGAGATCTACGAGATCGATTCTGGTGGTGAAAGAAGATGGCAAACAGTGGAAAGATAGAGATCGAGAAATTTAATGGTCAGAGTTTTGAGTTGTGGAAACTCAATATGGAGGATCTATTGGTAGATAAAGATCAGTGGATCGTGGTAGATCCGGGTACTAAACCAACGGGAGTGTCTGATGAAGAATGGAAGAAGTTGGATCGAAAGGCAAAGAGCACAATACGATTGTGTGTCTCTGATTCAGTATTGTTGAATGTATCAGGGGAAGCTACAATGAAGGCTTTGTGGGACAAGTTAGGGACTTTGTACTAATATAAGTCTCTGGTGAATAAATTGTTCCTACGAAAAAAGCTGTATAACCTGAGGATGAAAGATGGAGACTTGGTGACAGAGCATCTGAATGCATTTAATACTGTGGTAAGTCAGTTAGCATCTGTTGATATTAAAATTTCAAATCAAGATAAGTGCATCAGTTTGTTGTGTTCTCTACCAGATCCGTGGGATAGTCTGTTTATTGCAATAAGTAGCAATGCAACTGCCTTGCAGTTTGATGAAATAGTCTCAGCCTTGCTGATGGAGGAGATGAGACGGAAAAATATGGAGAGGCCTTGTTTGTACGAGGACAGTCCCAGAACAGAAACAAAAATAAGTCATCGAGTGGTTGATCTAAATCTAGAGGGAGATCTAAATCTCCAAGAAAACCTATAAAGCTGGTGTGTTAGAAATGCAAAAAGGAAGGGCACTATAAAGGGAATGTAAATCTAAAGCTCCTAATAAAGGAAATGGATCTGATTATGCTCCTTCTACAGAGGTGAAAACCACCTCAGATGAAGGTGGGGATGTGTACTTGGCTTCTTCAAGTACACATGTAGATCATGAGGCATGGTTGATTGACTCGGGTGCATCCTTTCACTTCACTCCCCATAGAGAGTAGTTATGCGAGTATGAGAAATATGATGGTGGTGATGCCTTCTTAAGGGATGATAGGAAAGCTAGAATTGTTGGTCGTAGAAAAGTAAAGTTGAAGTTGCAAGGTGGAAGGGTTAGAACACTTCTAGGTGTTCTGCATATTCCTACATTGGCCAGAAATCTAATTTCTATAAGCAAGTTGGATGATGCAGGTGTAAAAATAGTGTTCGAGAAGGATACCTGCAAGATGGTTCA